>JAVJHS010000554.1:0-22690 GCA_032873175.1 Leptopilina drosophilae | reverse complement strand
GGAGAGTTCAACGTCAAGGTTTGAATTTGTATATAACTGGCGATCGATGCATTAACGATTTTTTCTTAGCTGTTCCCCCCTTTTGAAAGCTTAATTATTGTATATTATTTGTTGGAATTATTTTTTTGAGCCGAGATTTTATTTGTGACTAAGAATAAACAATTTCGGGTTACTGGTTCAATAGTTATCAATTTGTTTAAAATTAAACTATACTTTTCCCGGTATAAATTGGTGTCTTATTAGGAGCCCACGTTGAAATTTCCAGTAAAAAATTACATTTGTTGTGAGGTTTGTATTGGGACTCGAGGGAATTTTTAGTTAATAATTTTGTTGTGTGAGTTTTGAAATAAACCTGGCCATTGTAAGACTCAAATTTTTAGAGAGAAAGAAAAATTATGACTAAATTTGCAACCAAGGATCAATCTATTGCAGGAAACAATATTTTTTTTTCCATTTATTGGATTTTTCTGGAGGAAATTTAGGAGATATTTTGTGTTAGTATTTGCCGTTTTCTGGTTAAATTTTCTTTTGTGTTAAAATAGTGACTATTAAGACGTTTAAAAAATAATTAATTTAAGTTGTTAATTATTAATTGTTATCATTATTAATTTTTTTTTAATTCGAAATATTTAAATATTGACGTTTTATTATTTCCTTTTCTTTCGATTCTTTTCCTTGTTGTGTGTTGTATTAACCCATTTACTCCCAAATGTCCGTTTTTTTAAGTACAAGTTCGAACTTCCCGTTCTAAGGGTTCCGGTTTTTAAAAAAATCGGGACAAAGGTTTTCTTATGGATTTGAGTGTCCTCTTTCAGAATCTGGAAAAAAATTTCAATTTCGACTTAATGATAAAAAGTTATAATTGTTTAAACAAAAAAAAATCCGTTTTTTTAGTGTTTTTTTTCTTTAAATGCAGATTATTTAATTGAAATCGGCTTGGGAAAAATCTGGAACATCAAAATATCGCGTCGAAAATGTTAGGACTATCAGATAGACATACTGACAAAAACAATTTTTTACAAATTTCAAAATGGTGCCTCAATAGTGGCCGCCAAAATATGCAAATTTGGAAAAATAATTTTAAAAAATTTTAACTCTACATTTTTTTTTACTTTTATGCTTCATTTAAATAAAATAATGCTGCTTCAATAAAAAATATTGTTATTTGATGTTATTTAACAATATTATAAACAATTATTATAAACAATTTGAAAACTGAGCCAAAGTGGATGTAACAAATTTATTTTCATCAATTCTCTTCTTTGGGTAAGTTAAAAATGGATATTTAAAGTAAACAATTTAATTCAAAATTATTTTGCAATGTTTAAGAAATGTTATAAACAATTTTTATAAACAATTTTGCAAAAAATGCAATAGGAATGGTAGAAATTTTATTATTTTAATTTTATTATGCTCTCTGATTATGAAAAATGTTGCATAAGGATTAAACTTCCATTTAACATTATTTAGCAATATTTGAAAATGTTATAAACAATTTTAATAGAAAAAGAAGTTTAGAGTGAAAAGAAATATTTTTTTTCACTATTTACTTGGTTTGTCATTAGAATATATATTTAAAAGACAAATCTTTGTCTGTGATTATTTAAATTTTTTTACAATGTTTATAAACAATTTTTATAAACAAAGATGTTTAAAGTGGACAAAAATATTCTTTTCTTCACTACTAACTTTTTTTTGTCATTAAAAGTGAAAACTAAAGTATCTATTGTTTTATAAAAAATTTGTAAACAATGTATAAAAATGTTGTAAACAATTCTTATAAACAATTTGCTAAATATGAAGTACCATCATGGAAAAAAAGCATTTTCTTATTATATAATTACCTTCTTGTAATCAAATTCCTTTGTTATAGATATATTATTTCATTTAACATTATTCAGCAATTTTTAACAATGTTATAAACAATTTTTATAAACAATTGTCATAGAAAAAAAAAATCAGTTTAGGGTGGAAAAAAAACACTAAAAAAACGGATTTTTTTTTGTTTTTTAAACAATTATAACTTTTTATCATTAAGTCGAAATTGAAATTTTTTTCCAGATTCTGAAAGAGGACACTCAAATCCATAAGAAAACCTTTGTCCCGATTTTTTTAAAAACCGGAACCCTTAGAACGGGAAGTTCGAACTTGTACTTAAAAAAACGGACATCTGGGACTAAATGGGTTAAGGGGTTAGAGAGCGACTCGAATGAATTAGCGAATAAGCGGTCATTTTTAGGGACGTCGTTAATTTTGGGCGGATATAAAGACCGATTTAAATAAATCAGAGAAGTAGCGCAAAATCATAGAGACGAAATTTATTTTATTTCGGTTTAAAGATAGACTGTTTTGTTGTTGTTGATGTTAGGTGATATATTAAATTTGTCAGAAAGGGTTCGAGGTTTGACTGTCGTATCCATTGAATGTCACCATAAACGCATGTTGGACCTCCTGAATCATGAATCTATTTTGCCTATTTGGCAACAAATTGAATCCTCAGGAAGACGTAGCCGTGGAATTAGATCGGCATAGTGTCGGTACTCGCGGTTCCTTCTAAGGGTAAACTCTCTTAAGGCTAATGTGCCTCAGCGAATAGATTCTATTTTCTGGCGTGATACACATTAGAACCGAACCTTAAGATCCACACGCTAACCAAGAACCTCCTCGTGGTAGAGTTGGATATGGATATTCATCCTAACTAATGCTTGCTATTGCGTGTCGATCGGTTAAACCTTTGGGTGTAATCGATTGAGTTTCCAGACATAGTGTCTGGGAATTGGAAGTAAATGTATAAGGTGTCTGCCGTGGTAACCTTGTAAAGGAGTAGTATTGCCATTGGGAGTCGTATCTTGCAAAAGATAGCAAGTACGCTTTTGTGCTTATTAATGCTGTTCAGTGGTTTTTCAACGAATTTTCGCCCTGCGCCTTATAAAAGACATATCTTATGCTAGGGTTACGCGCGTTTGGTGTAGATATTATTACAGAAGAATTTTAATTCTTCGCCGTATCTTTGTGTATCAGCCGGCCGATGTGTTGAGTAGTGAGGAATTATTTTCTGAGCATCAACACATCAAACCGCCTTGATGAGGGGCATCCTTGAGAATCTGATTTCTTAAAGGTATGCCCTTCTGTCAATTGCGGGTATCGAGCTCTGGAACCTAGGTTCCAGAGACAAAAAGAAGTGCTGTCCGCTTTCGGCTGGGGCCTGACTTGCCATCCACGGAATCGTAGCAAATACTATCATATGGAGTGGGTGGCATCACTAGTGGATGTACACTACTCCTTTTGTTCATTTACGTAGCAAATACAGCTTGACGTAGTGGCATGGTCGTTGGTCCTTAAGGTCTGCGGATACACAGTAAAACATTTTACTTAAAATATAAATGAACTAATTTTCATTTCAGTCTGAAATTAAAAGCAGTAACGAAAAATAAGATACTATGATTTACAGAAAGTGAGTATCATGTATCTTAAAGCACTTTAAATTAAAAAGCGTACTGAAAAACTGTGCCACTGGTGCAGCATTTATAGTACGGTATATTAAATATCGTATAATGTGTTTACTCAATGAACTGAAAATCACGAAAGTTGAACTGAAAGTCGCTCTGTGTTATAGCGCAAGCGTGAGTGGATATGAAACGTCAGTGTATATGTTTGACGTATAAACGTTTTTTGCCCACTGGGGCTGTAATGTTTTTAAAATTAATTATTATCAATAAACTTTAACACAAAGAAAATAATTAATACTGTAATTATAAAATTACAGCAAATTTTATTTATATTTTAATTAATAAAATTTACTTTTCTCTATTACTTTATAAAGTAACCTTGCTTCCCAAAGCTTAGGGACATGTACTTTAGTACCTTAAAACGTCAGACTTATATTACCGGACGGTAGCTAACTTTCAGTCAATGCACAGAACTTATTTTAAGTGTTTTTTATTTGATACTGACTTTCACGCAGAGTGTACTGACTCACATCACACCTTAAATTCCGTAAGAGTGAACTACTGCATTTAAGTAAAATGTTTTTCTGTGTAGGGATTCAGCCTCTCCGTGGAACCCGCTAGTAATGCCCTCGTGTGTGGGCCGGATCCTTTGGTCCAACCCTAGCACGATGGTAGCTCAGTGAATCCTTCGCTAACAGATCTTGAGATTCACTTGTGAATGTCTGGGATATGCAGGCCCCGTATCACTCCCGTGTGTTGCGGTTAGGCGCGCTAGCAGCGCACTCTGCATGGCGTGGACTGGTACTAAACGCGCCACGAAAATTCAAATTCAATATAAATCACTATAAAATTAAGTGTGTATTTTAAATGTTTAGAAGTCTTTAAATGTAAAATAATTGTATATGAGTAAGTATAAGTAACATTTTAATGCAAAAATAATTACTAAAAGTATTTTAAAAGAAAAATTAACCATTTTGGACAATGTAGTTATAGCGACATCTATTGCCATCTGATGACAGCATCTCTGTTGCTTTGGTGTTGGGCGAATTTTAAGTTTCTGCTTGAGATAGATTTTACTTCGGTGTAAAATTATTGTTTTACGAAGATTTTGTGCAGAAAAAAAACAAATTATTAAATGTGTCTTTGATAATTAATCTCGTTAAATTGAAACTCAAAGCAACTAATTTGTATGTCGTGTCGAAGAAATACTTGCATTTAACATATACAACAAAATACTACTAACCCTTTATCTTCATAGTAGAATCATTTTTTCCTAATTGCATCGGATTTGTTGAAATTAAAATTGATTGTTTTATTTTAACCAAGTTTGATGGATATACGTAAATAGACTGCAATAGGACGTTTTCATATTAGCGAACGACTTGTATTTTGGTTTTGATCTGAGGGCTGTCAGAAAAGTTTTCTTTTTAGGATTGACAGGTATGTTTAAGTTTAACTTAAATAATTACTTGCTTTCAACATTTATTTACTTTTATTTTTATATATTTTTCGGTTCTGTGTAAAGTAAAAATATTATTTTATCAATTATCTTAAAATTTGATTAATATCGCAAAAAAATAAGAATTTACATATAGTTTAAGGTTATGTATCGTAAATTTTCATATGATTAAATGTAAATTGAATTTTGGAATTATTCTAATGTATTTTTCCTTTTTCTTATTTTATTTGTTTTAATATTTTTAATAATTTATTAAAATGCTTGACTTTTTAGATTGACAAAATGAGGCAGCGCAGTGTTTCAGAGTGAAAGTTGGCGGAAGAATTTTCAGCCGTGTTTTGGGATACAGTTTAATAACGTGTAAACTTAATTTTTACGAAGATTTCGTACAGAAAAAGAACGGTTATTGTGTGTCATGGATAAATAATACTGATAAATGTAAACTCAAAGCTAAGAATTAGTAATAGTACTTCGTGACGAAAAAAATACTTGCATTTTAACATAAACACAATTCTGACTTTATTATCTTCTTTGCAGAACATTTTTTTTTCTCTTCAAAACTTGTTAAATTAAAAGCAATTCATATTAGCAAACGACTTATACCCTGGATTTAGTCTGAGGTTTGACGGAAAAAGTTTCTTTTTCAGGGTTGACAGGTACGGTTATATTAACTTACATAATTGCATGCTTTCGAAATTTATTTACTACAATTTGTTTAATGTGGTTAATATTTTTTGTTAGAGTACATAACTTTTTTTACATTAACAGAATGTGGCAGTGCAGTCTTCAACGGTGTAAGTTATCCGGTGAATTTTCAGCCGTTCTTGA
This sequence comes from Leptopilina drosophilae, assembly GCA_032873175.1. Taxonomy (NCBI): domain Eukaryota; kingdom Metazoa; phylum Arthropoda; class Insecta; order Hymenoptera; family Figitidae; genus Leptopilina; species Leptopilina drosophilae. The sequence continues at coordinate 16,954 of JAVJHS010000554.1, read as the reverse complement.
GATCCAGTTTACTTTTAGTGTAAACTTTTTTTAACCAAGATTTCGTACAGAAAAAAGCATTACTATTGTGAAGTCTTGCATAAATAATAACAATAAATTAAATGTCAAAGCTACTAATCCGTACTTCATGCCGAAGAAGGTGAAAATACTTGCATTTTGACCTATACAAAATACTGACTCTTTATCATTATTGGAGAACCATTTCTTTCTCATCTTGCTTTGAAACTGTCAAATTAGAAGTGGTTATTTCATTGTAACGAAGTTTGATGGATATGTGGATCGTCAAGAGACGGTGATGGGACTCATATATGTATATTTTAGAAAACGACTTGTATTCTGGATTTGGTCTGAGGTTCGAGAGAAAAGTTTACTTTTCCAGGTTGAAGATTTCGTACAGAAAAAGGACGGTCATTTTGTGTCATCAATAAATAATACTTATAAATTGAAACTCAAAGCTACGAACTAGTAATCGTACGTCCGTGGCGAAGAAAAATACTTGCATTTAACATAAACACAATTCTGACTTTATTATCTTCTTTGAAGAGCATTGTTTCCCAGCCTGCTTTGAAACTGCTGAATTGAAAAGCAATTGTTTTATTTTAATTAAATTCGAAGGGATAATATGAGGCGAGATACGGCGATAGAACGTTTTTTATATTAGTGAACGACACATTGTGGATGTGGTCTGATGTTTGACAGAAAAGTTTCTTTTTCAGAATTGACAGGTATGATAATGCTTTAACTAATTTAATTACTTGCTTTTCAACATTTATTTACTACATTTTTTCTTTTTTTTGTGTAACAATAAAATTTATTTTGTCAATAATCCGGAAACTTGTTAAAGTCACAAAAAATCGCAAAATTTAAACTATTTTAATGTTATGTGCACTAAAAATAGTTAAGGTAACGCGCGTATTATAAAAATATTGTTAATTTTTAATTAATTTATTTTATTTTCATTAATATGTTTCCTAACCTATTAAAGTGCATGAATTTTTTAGATTAACAAAATGAGGCAGTGCAGTGTTCCAGGGTGTAAGTTGAAGAACAAAACTATCCATCGTATCCCTGTGGACCAAAATTTGGGACAATTATGGGTAACGGCAGTCGACAATGAACAAAAATTGCATATGCCATATGAATCTATACGAAAAAAAGGGATTAATAGTTTGTGGATTGCATTTTGGTAATAATTGTTATCAGCCTATGTCAACGCGGAATCTTTTAAAGGCTGACGCTATTTCAACTCTTCGACTAACAACAAAATAATCGGACAGTTTTACTGGAAAGTGGAAAACTTCGTTATAGATTCAAATCCAGAAAGAATTAGAAAAAGGAATCCTTGTGAATCCAGTCTTGTTTATGACAGAGGATAGAAGGTTAGAAATAAATAAAGAGGTTTCTTCATACATTCGTTTAAAAAAAAAGCTTTCTTTAAAGGCAGCATCTACTTCTTCTCATCGATTACCACCCCAGAATTGTGACAGTTTTTTAGAAGATGGAAGTGTTATAGAGGTTGAGAATTTACCAAGCACAAGTAAACGTAAGAGTAACGAGGTTTAATCCAATCATATCACGACCAAAAAAACAAAAAATGCACGAAACTCTTGAATCTGACTTTTAAATAATCAAATATAGAAAGTTCGACAATAGGTATTCCTGAAAATAATGTAGAAAAAGTGAATTCGAAGAGACCATCCGAAGACGATGCAGGTTCCAGTACAGATGCTCCAAAAGCAAATCAAATTTATTCGGAGGCAAACAGAAATCAGAAACTTGTTAAATAAAACTAAACGGAAAGTGAAAAGGAATGTATAAATGTAACATTTTATAAATATATATTAATCTATGCAGTTTAATATGTCATAATTTAAATTTTACGATTTTTTATGCAATGGTTTAGTTTTCTTTTAATTTCTCGTCTAGGGTATAAAGTTATGTGTTTGACTTTACAATGTCGAATTTAACACTGTAAAAATAAAACTAAAATCTGACACTATCTGAGAGGAGCTACTTTAGAAGCAGAGAAATTTTAGGTTAATAATCTAAAATAAATGCCACATGTCTGTAAAGTCAGGGAAATCTCAGTGAAACAAAATTTTTATCAGTAAAGTCAGGGAAGTGTTAGAGAAATAATTTTTTGTCAGTAAAGTCAGGAAAATGTCAGTTTAATTACAATTATTACAAAAAATTGAGTTGCGTATTTTAAATAATTGAATTCTAGAAGAACTTTTGGGAAATTATTACAATTAATTGATTCAAAGATGAAGTTTATTTGAGAATTGTAAAAAATTATTTAATTCAGGAAGGGTTACAATTGTAATTTTTAAAAATGATTAAAATTCATAAATTTTACCCATTGTCCGTAAACATTCATATTAACCTGTAAAAAGAATTTTGTCAGGGAAAGTAATTTTAATGTCAGTAAATTAACAAATATTTTTAAAATAATTTGTTTAGAGTTTTTCTCGATTTTCTTACATATAGAATAAAATCATACAATTTGAATAATATAATATTTTGTCTAATTTATTCTGTATTGTATTTCTGAAGTCGTAAAATTTATGGTCACACGTCTTTGTATTAAAATAATGTAATAAAAAGAAAAGAAAATATTTTGTAATTTACTTATTAATTGTATGATATTTTTTAGACTTGAAGAAAAATTGAAGGACGCCCAAAAATGTATTCGTGTAGCTGAAAAAATTAAGAAATTATCGAAAGCCCAAAGACTTTTTGTGGAGATGCAATTAAAAAATGTCTGTATCAATGTGAATGGAAGGAGATTTAGCAATGAGGAAAAAGTTTTAGCTTTATCCATATTCAAAAAATCACCTGCCACATATAAACATTTGACAAATCTTTTCAGCTTACGATCGAAACCTGTTTTTAATGAAATTTCTCTCTTTGGTTCCGCTTGACACAGGTGTTAATACTTCGATAGCAGTTCACCTAACTGACATTGCACAAAATTTAAAAAAAGCTGATAAGCAATTTAGCATGTGCTGGGACGAAGCTCATGTCCATCCCCATGTTGCATACAACCGGAAAAAAGACAAAATAATAGGATTCGAGGACACAGGAAATTTTCGCAGTAGCCAGTTTGATGATCGGGTAATGGTTGTTCATGGCTCGTCGGTTATCGGATGGAGCCAAGATTCCTTTTTCCTATTACTATTCGCATTCTCAAATGACCTATGGCCAGTTAATTCAGTGTATTAGAGAGAATATCAAGGCTATTGCTTCTACCGGTCTCCAGTTAGTAGTCACAATTTGTGATCAAGACAGCTCAAATTTAAAGGCAATTAAGGGCATGTCCGAGTTGTGAAATGTAAACAAACAAAAATGTATACAAACCAAGCACTGAAATCACATTTCGGAAACAGCCTTTTCTCCCACAAAAATTAATATTGGACCGGTTTTTTTTATAAAAATGATAAATTAGTGTGTCAAAGTTTCCAATGAAATCAAATTTCACTATAAGCAATTAACAGTAATTACTAAAATAACTAATTCAAATGACCTGTGAAATAGCATTTTTGACGTGTCGCGAAAAATAAACTGTTTGAGTATATCAACCGCACCGACGATGAAGAAGTCTCATATCAGCGATTGGACCTTCAACATGTGGAAGGGGAAATTTTTCCCTTTCCCTCCATGAAATTACAAGGAGAAAGGGTTAAAAACTTCTTCATCGTCCGTGCGGTTGATATAGTCAAACAGTTTATTTTTCGCGACGTGCCAAAAATGCTATTTTCAGGTCATTTTAATTCGTTATTTTAGTAATTGCTTTTTATTCCTCCTGGTCAAAAATTATTTCATTGGAAACTTTGACACTCTAATGAATCATTTCTTTATAAACATGAAAAAATGATACTTTTTGTGAGAGAAAAGGCCGTACGAAAAATGTGATTTTAATGCATACTTAGTACGGTCTGCGCATGCGAAAAGAGAAGCAGAGTCTCAGGTCGCGAAGAATTAAAGTGTTTGAGTATATCAACCGCACGGACGATGAAGAAGTTTTTACCCTTTCTCCTTGTAATTTCAAGGAGGAAAGGGAAAAATTTCCCTTTCCACATGTTGAAGGTCCAATCGCTGATATGAGACTTCTTCATCGTCAGTGCGGTTGAATATAGTCAAACAGTTTATTTCTCGCGACGCGTCAAAAATGCTATTTTACAGGTCATTTGAATTAGTTATTTTAGTAATTACTGTTAATTGCTTATAGTGAAATTTGATTTCATTGGAAATTTTGACACACTAATTTATCATTTTATTAAAAAAACCGGTCCAATGTTAATTTTTGTGGGAGAAAAGGCTGTTTCCGAAATGTGATTTCAGTGCTTCGTTTGTTTACATTTTGCTTTGTTTACATTTCACAACTTGGACTTGCCCTTAATGAGTTGAGAAAAGAATATTTAAAAGAGTGCAAAAGGAAAAATATAGAACCTGGAAGCGAAACAAAAATGACAGTAGAAGGAGTAACGTTCGTAGCAGTACTGGACATTCCACATGTTGTTAAAGGACATGAGAAAACAACTTATTAAATAAGCCTTTGAACTTAGGAAATGGCAAAATTGTAAAATGGGATCACTACGTGAAAGCCTATCAATTGGACACAATGGCTGACAAAACAATCTTATCCTTACCCAAACTAAAAGAGGGACATGTTTACGAGGAAAAAATGCCAAAAGATGAAGGTTTGCGTGGCAGCACAATTTCTAAGCAGCTCAATGTCGAAATTTATTTCAACCACGTGTCAATGCGATACAGAAATTTCAGAACTCGGATTTGGACCTTTAAAAAATGCCTGCTGGCAGGTGCTATCGGATCAGCCAATTTTTGCTAATTCTTAATGGACACAACTTTTTGAACACCCCATCCAATTGTACTAGGGAGGAAAGAAAACTACGAAGAAAACCAGTGCGGAAATTATTGTGTCGAACCACGTAGTAATTCACGTCGAGTACTGGATTGAAGCCAGAAAAAATTAGAAAAAATGTATTTCCGTTAAACGATACGAATAAACGGTTTTAAAACCTCCGACCTTCTTTAACAGAGCATGATATGGAGATTTTAAAAGCAATAGCCTCAGTTATGGAAAACCTTGCAAAAAAAGCGCATTTTAAAGTTATTTTAGAAACAGGGTATGTGAATCAAGGGACATACTTGAAAACTTTTTGTGTGAATGCTGAGAAGTCATAGTCATCGAATTTGTATAAACTTGACGTTGTTTACAAGTTGACGAACCTGTTTTTAAAACACTTCTTTTAAACAACTTAACTTCACGGCAATCATTGAGCTCAAATTGTCTGGATGATGGAACAAAAGCACAAGAATCACTTGGCAACTTCTTAATGTCCAGCAATAAGAAAAAAATCTTATTGACACAAGAGTACCTTAGGACCTGATTTTCACTATAAGCAATTAAACATAATTACTAAAATAACTAATTCAAATGACCTGGTTGGAAATAGCATTTTTGACGGTGTCGCGAAAAAATAAAACTGTTGAGTAATATCAACCGCACCGACGATGAAGAAGTCCTCATATCACGATTGGACCCTTCAACATGTAGGACAGGGGAAATTTTTCCCTTTTCCTCCATGAAATTACAAGGAGAAAGGGTAAACAACTTCTTCATCATCTGTGGTTTTCCCCCCGTTGATATAGTCAAACCACATTAATTTTTCAGCCACCTGTAACACCATGTGGAAGTGCACATTTTTCTTTGGAATATATCTGGGTTGTTTTTCTAATTTTTTTCAGCTCTGCAAGGCGTAGTCTCATGTTTCGTACACATAAATCTAAATTCAACATTTTCCTTTTATAAAACTGGTGAGCTGACGCAAATGATTTTGGTTACTACGGGTACTAGCCTTGCAGAAGCGTGAAAAAAATTAGAAAACAACAAAGTTTTATTCCAAACAAAATTTTTTTGTTTTGCTCTTCCAGATAGGTGCTGCCAAACGCATGCTTAGGTAAGGTATGGCGCATGCGCAGAGAGCTGCAGAGTTTCTGGTCGTGAAAAATTAAAGTGTTTGACTATATCAACCGCATGGAAGATGTAAGAAGTTTTTTAAGCCTTTCTCTTGTAATTTCAAGTGTGAGAAGGGAAAAATTTTCTCCTTCCATTTTACAGGTCATTTTGAATTAGTTGTTTTACTAATTGCGTATTTATTGATCACACACAAAAATGATTTTTTTTTTTGGAAAGTTTTGGACACTCTAATATTCATCAGTTTTTGTAAAAAATAAGTTTTCTAATGGTAATTTTTTAGTGAGAAAAAAAGGCTCTTTGAAAAATCATGTGAATTTTATTGGGCCCTTTGTTTGTTTACCCTGTTGGTTTGTTTATACATTATCCACAACTTGGAACATACGCCTTCCTAAGCCAAAAAAACAGTAACTTAGTTATCGCCTAACATAAGACCTACACCAACCGTCATACAGACGCCAACTGCAACCTCAGGCCAATTTGAGTCACATAATCAGCCAGGATGGAGAAAGATTCCTCCGGGGATACGACACAGGAACGAAAGAGTTAGACGACAGGTATAAACCCCCCTCCACCAAAAGAAAGGATTGCGTTTTTCAAACTAGCAGTCAGTGAAGTGAAAAGAAGATGAACCAGAGGCACGGCAGAATTGAAAAAGTCGCAGCCATGGAAGATAGAGTCAAGAGTCGAGTGAGAGCGATCACTCTTACAAAGATAAGAACATGAAGCTTTTGAAACAGCTTAAACAAAAGAGTTGACATCTGCGCAAGTCTTAGACACGACCTGACTTCACGAAGGAAGTTCACAATTCCAATGTGACCAGCCAACAACTACGCCCATGTGGGGTCGTAATTGACGCAAGAAGTTTCAGGACGGAGAACATCCAATAGTTTTACATTCAGCCGAGTTTGACCGAGGCAGACGAGAAACTAACAGCGTGACAGAAAAGGAGTGTCTGTCATTATTGTGGTCGATCAAAAACTTCAGGGCTCATACAATAGAAGGGTTACAAATTTCACGTGAATTAACGGATCACAGTGGCCCTTAAAATTGGCTCAGGAACTTAAAGCATCTTACAGGCCAGTTAGCCGTATGGTGCACCTGGCAATGCAACATTGGGAAGAAGAGGAAGATGTTCGATAGTCCGCGTTTGAATCCATTTAGGACTTTTTAAGCCGATCAACAGGAGTCGAGGATGGCTTGAAGTTGGTAGTGCCAGAGGAGTACAGAGCGAGAGTGATGGAAGACGGACACGCGGACAGCGCCCAAACATCAGCCGGACACTTAGGAATTGAGAAAACTTATGATCGGATAATTATGTGACGCATTGTCACCAATGCCAACTAACTAAGGAATCTCAAGTCAAACCAGTCTGCCTAATGGTCCAGAGAATTGTAGAGAGGCCGTGGGCTGTGGTAGCCAACAGACACAATGGAGTTTCCGCCGAGTCAGAATAATTGCAAGTATTTGGTTGTTTTCCAAGACGTGTTTTTCTCAAGGTGGATAGAATTCAAACCATTGAAGTCATACAGACGGAAAAGTCGGTAAGTCAGAGCATTTGAGGGAGTTGGTCCTATTTAGATGGGAAACGCCGGAGTACTTGCTAACCGATAATGGTAAGCGAGTTAGACAACAAATTTCCCTCAAGTCAACACTTAAGGAATACGGAGGCAGAAACATCACGACGCCACCATATACCACCATCACAAGACAATCCAGTCGATAGTAGTTAAAAGAACCTTGAAAATTTATGATCTCCACTTTTATTCGGCGCCGATCATCTAAAATAGGATCTTAACGTTCACAAGTTCCGCCATGCTGTGAACACAGCAACACAAGCGGTAACTAGTACGTTGCCGGCGTTCCTGAACTATCGAAGACACCCTATAGCCAACGAAGAGCCTGCGAAGAGAAGTCGAGAGTGAGTTGGAAGAGTGGGTAGAGAGGGTGAAGAGATTAGACGCGTTGAGAAACATTATAGTCGTTTTAGTCACTTTATTTAGTCTTCGAAAGTCAATACAGAATCGTAATTTATCGTTTTTCTTTTTAATTAACACGACAGGGGAACTCCACGCACTACGCGATTTTCTAATCACTTTTTGTTTTAACATTTCTAGGGCTTCTTACCTCATAACTTTCTAAGTTGCTGGATGACGAGGTTGGTAACGTTGTTTTATTGGTCTATTATCTTCGAGGCGAAATTACATGCTTCAGAAGGGAAGTTTGAACTTTAATGTACTTAAATAAATGTTTTTCTTAATTAACTAAAGCATTTAATTCATTTTCCTGCGTCTTATCTAACAAAGTTAAACCTGAAAGGCCGATTTCACACATGTCAACTTTAAACGTTATTTTTAAATAACTGAATGTCTTGATTATGTATTAAAAGGGAAAAGTTGAATTTCTGTAAAATATCGACACCAATAAGCATAGGTTGAGATAGACCAGGCAACACTAAGAATGAATGTTTCACTTTTTGTAGAACCCGCGGCGATTTTCATGTCAAAACTCTTTTTCACTTTATATGCAGTTCTATCAGCCAGGGCGATTACGATTTCTGCGAGGTTAGGGATTTCACATAGCGCGACTAAAAGATTTGCATTGTGGATGTCAATGCAAGAACAAACTGCTTCAGTGTCCTCCAAGGCCGAGATCGTAAGGTCGTCAAATTTACAAGATATTAAAATTTGGTAGTCCGAGGGTGCTTAAGGTTGAACATTACTCCTATTGTTTGACCTTTTTTTCCGTTTCCCGGCTTATCATACTTGCAGTCTCTTGTCAAAATATTTTCTTTGCCACAAAACTTTATAGGTTTGCTTCTACAATCTGCACGGCGATGTCCTGGTTTACTACAGCGCCAATAGTCGGTTTTAGAATTGCAAGGCCTTGAAACTTCAGCAAACAGGTTGACTATTTCTCAAACTTTGCTCTTCTAGATTGACTGCTAAAAGGGTTTCATGAATGTTCACCACTTCGCTGAATTAATCTGCAGACAGAATTCAGCTCACTACGATGAATATGTAATCGGTATAATCGGCTTCATATTCCAATATAGCGTATCTAGTTCCCGAGTAGGATTATAACCTCCATGTCATATCATAAGAGTTCTTAATGATGTACAGAACTCTCTAAATCACTCCGTTTTACCTTGCACTTTGCTGACAATTTGCGTTTCTAGGTGTCTGAATTCACTAGGTGAATGATAAAATCTTCGTAATGCTGAGGTTAATTTGTCCAATGTGAAAATTGTTCAGATTTCATTTCGATACCAGAGCAAAGCGTCACCTCTTAACAATTCAGGAAATCCTCAAAGAAGCTGCTCGTCGAAAAATCCGTACGCCTGCTGTAATTCGACCACTTGTTCCAAGAAAGCATATACACCGTTTTTGGGTCGCTGATTACGAATTTGAAGTCAGATTTCAAAATTCAAAATGGAGGATCCAATATGGCGGACACGTTTTTCAAAAATTCATCGGATTCGCTTAAAACTCGGTTTCTCGCGGGTTTTTGGGGTCGCTGATTACGAATTTAAAGTCAGATTACAAAAATTCAAAATGGCGGACACTTTTTTAATAATTTAATTTGATTCGCTTTTAACTCGTAACTCGGGAATTTTTGGGGCGCTGATTAAGAAACCGAGATCAGTTTAATTTTATCAGAAAATGCTTTTGACATTACCCTAAAACTTACAATTTGTGCTATTAAACGCATGTAACAATATAGACGTACCGTCGGCATTAGCGTTACACGATGTACACGGCGAGGAGGTCGCACGATCGGATTTTGTACCTCATGCAGCTCTTAAAAAGCGCTGAATTGGTATTGCTATTGAGAAACATATATGTATATTAATTTTAGTTGTTCTCCTTCTTTGAGCTGCATCAAGTTCTCTTTTTTCTCGAATGATCTATGTATAGGATTTATTCTTCGTTTGGTGCCTTGTCCAAGCGTTTCTCTTTTTAACATCCAGCAAAAATCTGCAAGCATATTAGCATCCCAACATCCCTGGTAACGAGTTTTAATAACTTGAATATCTTCGTGAAAACGCTTCCCCTGTTCTTCACTGAAGTGTCCCAGGTTTTCTGAGAATTTATCAAGATGCGAGTGCAGAAAATGCAGCTTCAAGTTCATCAAGCATCCTAGTTTTTTATAGTCCGTGATCATCTTGTTAACTAGTTTTTGTACTGAAGACTTTTTTTGTTTCCTCGGAAGTATTGGGCAACTGATCGAAAACTCTGTCAGGCTGCTTTCTCCCTAATATTCATTGTTTCGATTAAGTTATTATCCCTGAAGAGTTTCCCAATTTGTGGACCATCAAATGTCCTCTTACTTTAATTTTAGTATCGGAAAGTTTAGAAAAACCTTCTGTAAAATAGTTAAAAACATTTACATGTCTTATCAAGAGCATAGACAGAACTGCTTCATAAGACATAGTTTTATATAAAGAGTAGGAGGCGACAAGGCATTTGATGGATTTCTACAAGGGATTCGTGAATGACATTATGTGAACCAGGTGTGAGGGATTCCCTAGCTGGGACAATCTTTCACTTTGTATTAATATGTCTGCCTGTCTCTACTTATCCCATAAACATAAGTAGTAGGGGTACTATGTAAATCCGACACTGATGTCCCGAAGTAATATGGTAATAATTTTTTTATAAATCTCCAACAGATCATTCCATCTGTGTTGCTCGTAAGCCAAATTTTATTCAAAAGTTACTTAACCATATTCTCATAATTTTCCTTCATAACAGTCCGAATGAGTTATGGGGGTAATAGAAGCAATACACGTTAGTATTATGCAGTAACACTGCACTTAAATACTGCTTTTAGATGCATCAATAAAAAGTCGCCAATTTGTTGCATTGTCACTGTTTAATGTACTCTATCGTGTGTTTATTCTTAATAGTAAAATTTTTACTTACCTTATTTAGAACAAAAAAGCAAAAACCCCCCTTTTATTTTCTTTTACTCACTAAGAGGTTACTTTCCATTCAGTTGGGCAAGAAAATTTAGTTTCTTTTTTGTCTTTTTTCCAAAATCGATTCAAACATTATTCCGACAAGCATTACAAATTATATTGGGAACCCATGGATGTTCAACCAATATTCAATGTCCGAAAAAATCCCTTGTATGTGACTTTAGATGTCATCATCTAGTTATCTTCCGCAGTGAACTAATTTTCGTATTTAGAACCAAATTGTTAGCAAAAACATTATCACGAATTGCTATCACAATTGTGATAATGGATTGTCACATCTTCTTGTCGGCATTAGTACTTCTACATTAAACCCCCCCCCGCAATGTCTTCCCACCAATGAAGACAGTTTCTGCAGTTGATAGATGACGACGCCTGAGAACCCTGAATTCTCCACCTTCAAGGCACGCCGATACTGGGGTTCCGAGATCCCTGCATTCGTAGCACACCGTATTTCTTCGTGTGTCTGCCATGACGGCATCAAAGCCATTATCCAGGACTTTAGTCGGATAATGGACAAACTCCGTTGCCGCCCACCCAAGTTCTTAATTTCCTTAAAAAAAAAACATATTTATTGGTTCCGCCATTATGAACTTTTTGAAATCTCCCCCGACTGTTAATTTTGTAATCAGCGACACGCCAAAAACCTCCGAGTCACGGAATTTCAAGCGAATCGAAGAATTTTTCAAAAACGTATGCCGCCATATTGGTTTTTGAGGGTTATGTCAAATATCCTGATTTGAATGGGGTTAAATAAACCTCGGATTCGGATTCAGCGATCCAAAAAACATAAAGTCTGCATAGTGTGACCCGCGCTTAGATTAGAAAATTTATTTTTTTTGTGTGGCTGTGTTTATATACTAAGTTGGTCACACCCTACTTTTCTCCAAAGATGGTGGTGGGAGAAGAAAACCAAGATGGCTGCTGGTTTATCGGGGTGAGAAAAGAAAAAGAAAATTATTTTCTTTTTTAAAGCAGCAATCGGGTTTTTGGTCTTTTTGCAATAACCTCTACTATTTTTGTAAATTTTTTTTAGAGTTTTAATTTGTAAATATTGATATGATAAGGTTTTACACAAATTAAAAATAAACTCCTCGAAAAAGTAACAGAAAAAAGTCTTTTTATAATTTTCTTAAATATGGTTTTTTAATTGAAAATAAAAACCTAGGGTTTTTAATTTGAAACGTTACAATAAATCATTATTTTTCCTAGGATAATGCAGATTACTTTATAACGCCAAGGGTCATAATGGACACTTTATTGTGCCAGCTTGGGTTGATATAAGGCAAACCTATACACCGTCATAAGGAAGTACAAATAAAAAAAAATTTAATAATGAATAATAAAAATGTCAAATTGATTTTTCTTCAAATTTGTTGTCGAAGGTGAAAAAAGAACGAAAGTGGAAGATGATTATAATTTATAGGAATTGAGATCCAGGAGATGTGCGTTTTTTTGTGAAGAATGTGCCGATATGAACACAGAGAAAAAAAATTGTTAAATAAAGATTAATGAATTTAAATAAGTTTCTTTCTTCTTCTGCACGTGAGCTTCAAACTTGTTTAAAAAAGTGACATTAAATAGAAAGTTTTATAAAAGAGGAAAATCTTCTCAATAGGAAAAAAGAAAAATTTAGTGCCCATTACTGTAAGTGTATGTAAACGTAAAAATGACAAAATTTGGTGCACATTTTTAAAAATCATTAAGGGCAACGAAAAATTCTTGATTTACAATTTTGGATGAAAATTAGATAGTATAATAAGAAGGCCACGAATAACAAATTGTTAGTTGCTAATAGGAAAAATTCACAGACGAATTAACCTATTTTGCCCTCCAAACTCTAATCTGTCATTTTCTTTTATTGAAATCATTTCAGACTCTTGCGGGACCAGAAGTAATCAATTTCAGACGCTATAGTAAAATACCCCTGATCGCAGGCAACACATTTTCCCTTTGGTAGAGTACAAGGTTCTCTGCATATCATCCACTATCCCTTCCACTTGGAAAAATTGTACACTTAATGGATCCTTATGAGGAACTAGGCTCTAATTTTATAAAAAGTTATGTTTAAAATATTGCAATGGGAACGGCTAAAACTGCGATAGCGCTATCTGGTGGCGAAAAATTCGTAACCAGAGGAGATCGTGTCTGCTTTCAGTGAAAATACACGTGACAGATGTAAACAAAGATATTCAAATGCGATACAAAATTTATATTTAAAATAAAAAAACTATATAAAAAAGTGTAAATGAATAAATGGAAAATTAATTACAAATGAATTTTTGTCTGGAGTGAAATTTAAATCCCAAAGCATCAAAAAGCAAAATTTTTTGCTTAGTTTAATGGTGGTGTGGCAAGCAGTAGAAAGTGCAAGGATTCGAGTCTTACTTTTCACCCAATTTCCCAAAAGCTGGAGTGAATTAAAATTTGATTAATGAAAAATAAATTGGGCATAAAATAGTCGATAGACAGGAGATTATTGTAGGATTTAAAGTGTTTTAAAATGAGCAAAAGTGTGATTAAGAATATATTTGTTTGATAGCTGCATTTCACAGAAGATAATTATTTTACTGGACTAGGTAAGTTATTAAAAATTGTATAAAATTTGCGCAAATAAATAATTAAGATGCTTTAAACTTTATACGGAATATCTATTGTGTGATGTTTTCTGACGAATAGAACCTTAGAAGGAAATGAATTCTAGGATATGTAGTCAGTTTTAAAACCTTTATTAACAAGTTGTTTAGTTCATGCTCTGTAAAATCCGAAATAAGTTTTTATAGAATATAATGGGAAATAATGAAGATTTAAACATTAAGATTTTTTATATAATTAAAAGTTGATCGTTTATTTCAAAAATTTCAACTTCAAAATTTCAAAAAATACCCTAAAAATTTTCGAATCTAAGATCCCTTTAGTCATATTTCATTATTATTTTTTGAAAATGTAAATATATGCGATTAATTTTGAAACCATAATACCAAAAAATCTTGTAAATACACTATTCATTAACGAAAAAGTGATGGATCAAGAAATTCCTCAATATTCGGTATCTACTGCAGCTATTTTCGACCATCACATTTTTGCTAAATAAAAATCAAAAAGCATGTTGAAAATAACTGAGATTCAGTCTAAAACAACATGTGTCTTTCTGCATAGTGTTTTCAATCCCTTTCTTGGCACAATATGCGCGTGCGGCGAAGAACAAACGTCCTGAACATCGCGAAAAATTAAAGTGTTTAACTCATCAGTTTAAACTATATCAACCGCAAGGACAAATGAAGAAGTTTATACCCGTTCTCCATGTAATTCTACAGGAGGAAAGGGAAATATTTCCCACTAAAAAAACCGGTGAAAAAAAAGGTTTTACTTGTAATTTTTATTCTACAGTTTTGGTAATATAAATTATTCTTCTTGATTCTTATTGGAGGTCTTCTTCTCTTCGAAACCCCGTTTAAAATTTATAAAAAACTTCAAAAAATTAAAAAAATGGCAGCCGATATATAAAAAAAAATAAACTTAATTTTCTCAAAAACACCACCTTTTTATGATCCAAATTTTAGAGTGACTTTCGTATTAATCCTAAAGAAGAAAATACATGAGTTTCAAGAGAGGCAATAAACAATATTACAATATTGTTTATAAATAAATATATAATGTTATTAAGTATTAATAATGTAAAAAAAATTCTTTCTAAGTAAAAATATATTGTACATAGAAGAAATCTTTTTACATACAATTTTTTTTTTAAGTTTAAAAATATTGAAGTTAATTGTATTAAAACAAAGAAAAATAACAAATGAAAGTTTGCAAAGCTACGCTTCGCCTACTGTTTAATTCCAAAAAAAGACCTCATTCAAAAATTCCCCAACTGAGCTGACATAAGTTACGAGAACGAATATTTATCATAACAAGGTGTAACATACGTGCCTTTTTAAGCACCGCGTTATGAAAAAGGTTTTATTATCACCAAAATTGTTTGTTAATGTTTACATAAGTGACAGATATTTTGAATACGCTGTGGAAATAGACGTAAGTTAATTAATTATTATCAAAATCATAGGAGGCATTTTCATTTCAAACCGATCCACCGACAAAAAAACAATCGCAAGGAGATAGACTTTCTAATAATTTTTTATATATAAAACTTTAATTGTTTATAATATATAATACACTAATTCAATAGAGAATTTAATGAGCTTTACTATTGCTAATTTGTATTATATTAAATTCTAGCCAATTATCGAATTAGAAATATCCTGTTTGAAATGTTAAATTCTTAATATCACAAAACAATCCCCCGACGATATTTATCAAAACTATATGAAAATAAAGCGTAAAATTCTCAAGCTTCTATTCCCATTTGATATATTTATTGAAAAATTTGACAAAATGTAGTAGCGCAAATTGAATCGTAAGATTGAAAGGTTAAATACTATTAGTCAAAATAGTTACAAAACAGCACATTTTAATTAAATAATTTATTATTTCTATTAATCCCATCAAATGTCTAAAAATATATTAAATGGGAATAGAAACTAACAGAATTTGCGCTTCATTTTTATATAATTATGATAAAAATCGTCGGGGGGGGGGGGGGTGTATTGTGAATATTAAAAGTTACACCATTTCAAACAGGAATTTCTCTACGAAATTGGCATAAAAGAAAATTTAATATATAAAAAAAAGCAATAGAATGCTCAATAAATTCACTATAGAATTAGAGTATAACTAGATTATAAACAAAAAAGCTATTATAATAATAAAAAATTATTAGAAAGTACTATCTCCCATGCGATTGTTTTTTTGTCGGTGGAACGGTTTGAAATGAAATTGCCTCATGTATTACTTTTTACATTTTCTGATAAATATAGAAAATAGAAAACTTGACGTTAATTATTACAATTATCAGAAAAATAACAATAATCTAAAATTATGAAATAAATAAAACTTTGTTTTTTTTTACCGTCAAAATCCTCAGCAAGTCAAAAATATCTGTCACTTAAGTAAACATTCACAACAATATATGGTTATTGAAAAATAACGATTCGTAAACTTGTGCGATTACAATTGGTAATTTATAAGAATGAAGGACTATTTTTGGAAAAAACTAAGGGGAGGCGAAGCTTTGCAAACTTTCATTTGTTATTTTTTCAGTTGTTTTAAACAAATAACTTCAATAGTTTTTTAAACATAAAAAAAAATTTTTTGAAAAAGAATTCTTTCTAAGTACAAATATTGTATTATAGCCCACTTGAAACTCATGTAAGTTCTTCTTTATATTAATAGCGAAGTCACTCTAAAAAATTTGATCAAAAAAGAGTGGTTTTTTCGCGAGAAAATTAAGTTTTATAAATTATTTGACATATACGTGACTGACATATATTCAATTTTTAAGTTTTTTATAAATATTAAACGGGAATTTCAAAGAGAAACAAGTACAACCATTTTTTTCACCGTTTTTAGGTATTTACCTCCATAAAAAGTATACAAATGTGGCTAATTTCGATTAAAAAAACATTTTTACGAAAAATAAAAAAACGTGTCTACTATTTTTCAATTCTAACGAATTGAAAGTTAGTCGGCTTGCCTGATTTGTAAATGGATTCAACCAGCTTTAAAACATTATTGTGTAATTTCCAGGAAAATTTACATGTATTTATCCATTTAAAATTTCAAGTCGACTAGAGGCAACGTCTTAAAATTGGATATCGAATTTAGCTTCAAAAAACGATGCTGAAAAATAGGTCAAAATATTCCCCCGCAGGGGATAGTTACAAAGAAGTATAATGTAATTATTAAGAGATAATGACCTGCTGAAACCGAAAATCAGTCCTTATGAAAGACCTAAACCTTGGGGAAAGGGTTGAAACAAACCACCCAAAACTAAGAGATACCCGCTTTAAAACAACAGTAAAATATGATAAAATTATGTAAACAAGAAATGTTTACACTTACCAATTTAATAAAAAGAAGGT
>JAVJHS010000553.1:0-23000 GCA_032873175.1 Leptopilina drosophilae | reverse complement strand
TGTTTAATATCCTTGTTGATTTCCTCAAAAAAATCAGGCATTCAAAGACACTTTTAGGTTAAAAATCCTTGTTGATTTCCTTGAGGAAATTTTTTGTGTTTAAAATCCACTTTGCTTTTTTCAAAGAAATCAGACATTCAAAGACATTTTTTAAATTAAAAATCTCTGTTGACTTCCTCGGAGAAGTTAGAAATGCAAAAAATTTTATTCGTGTTTAATATCCTCGTTGATTTCCTCAAAGAAATCTGACATTAAAATGACATTTTTAAGTTAAAAATCCTTGTTGATTTCCTCGGAGAAGTTAGAAATGCAAAACATATTATTCGTGTTTAATATCCTCGTTGATTTCCTCAAAGAAATCAGACATTCAAAAGACTTATTTCAAGTTAAAAAACTGTTGATTTCCTCAGAGAAGTTTAGAATGCAAAAAATATTATTCGTGTTTAATATCCTTGTTGATTTCCTCAAAAAAATCAGGCATTCAAAGACACTTTTAGGTTAAAAATCCTTGTTGATTTCCTTGAGGAAATTTTTTGTGTTAAAAACCACTTTGCTTTTTTCAAAGAAATCAGACATTCAAAGACATTTTTTAAATTAAAAATCTCTGTTGATTTCCTCGGAAAAGTTAGAAATGCAAAAACTTTTATTCGTGTTTGATATCCTCGTTGATTTTCTCAAAGAAATCAGACATTCAAAAGACATTTTAAAGTTAAGAATGTTTGTTGATTTCCTTGAGGAAGTTAGAAATGCAAAACATATTATTCGTGTTTAATATCCTCGTTGATTTCCTCAAAGAAATCAGACATTTAAAAGACATTTTAAAGTTAAAAATCCTTGTTGATTTCCTTGAGGAAGTTAAAAATTCTAAATATTATAATCGTGTTTAAAATCCTCGTAGATTTCCTCAAAGAAATCCGGCATTCAAAAGACTTATTTCAAGTTAAAAAACTGTTGATTTCCTCAGAGAAGTTTAGAATGCAAAAAATATTATTCGTGTTTAATATCCTTGTTGATTTCCTCAAAAAAATCAGGCATTCAAAGACACTTTTAGGTTAAAAATCCTTGTTGATTTCCTTGAGGAAATTTTTTGTGTTTAAAATCCACTTTGCTTTTTTCAAAGAAATCAGACATTCAAAGACATTTTTTAAATTAAAAATCTCTGTTGACTTCCTCGGAGAAGTTAGAAATGCAAAAAATTTTATTCGTGATTAATATCCTCGTTGATTTCCTCAAAGAAATCTGACATTAAAATGACATTTTTAAGTAAAAAATCCTTGTTGATTTCCTCGGAGAAGTTAGAAATGCAAAACATATTATTCGTGTTTAATATCCTCGTTGATTTCCTCAAAGAAATCAGACATTCAAAAGACTTATTTCAAGTTAAAAAACTGTTGATTTCCTCAGAGAAGTTTAGAATGCAAAAAATATTATTCGTGTTTAATATCCTTGTTGATTTCCTCAAAAAAATCAGGCATTCAAAGACACTTTTAGGTTAAAAATCCTTGTTGATTTCCTTGAGGAAGTTAAAAATTCTAAATATTATAATCGTGTTTAAAATCCTCGTAGATTTCCTCAAAGAAATCCGGCATTCAAAAGACTTATTTCAAGTTAAAAAACTGTTGATTTCCTCAGAGAAGTTTAGAATGCAAAAAATATTATTCGTGTTTAAAATCCTTGTTGATTTCCTCAAAAAAATCAGGCATTCAAAGACACTTTTAGGTTAAAAATCCTTGTTGATTTCCTTGAGGAAATTTTATTCGTGATTAATATCCTCGTTGATTTCCTCAAAGAAATCTGACATTAAAATGACATTTTTAAGTTAAAAATCCTTTTTGATTTCCTCGGAGAAGTTAGAAATGCAAAATATTTTATTCGTGTTTAATATCCTCGTTGATTTCCTCAAAGAAATCAGACATTCAAAAGATATTTTAAAGTTAAAAATCCTTGTTGATTTCCTTGAGGAAGTTAAAAATTCTAAATATTATAATCGTGTTTAAAATCCACGTAGATTTCCTCAAAGAAATTCGGCATTCAAAAGACTTATTTCAAGTTAAAAAACTGTTGATTTCCTCGGAGAAGTTTGGAATGCAAAAAATATTATTCGTGTTTAATATCCTTGTTGATTTCCTCAAAAAAATCAGGCATTCAAAGACACTTTTAGGTTAAAAATCCTTGTTGATTTCCTTGAGGAAATTTTTTGTGTTTAAATTCCACTTTACTTTTTTCAAAGAAATGAGACATTCAAAGACATTTTTTAAATTAAAAATCTCTGGTGATTTCCTCGGAGAAGTTAGAAATGCAAAAAATTTTATTCGTGTTTAATATCCTCGTTGATTTTCTCAAAGAAATCAGACATTCAAAAGACATTTTAAAGTTAAAAATCCTTGTTGATTTCCTTGAGGAAGTTAAAAATTCTAAATACTATAATCGT
Source organism: Leptopilina drosophilae (assembly GCA_032873175.1). NCBI lineage: Eukaryota > Metazoa > Arthropoda > Insecta > Hymenoptera > Figitidae > Leptopilina > Leptopilina drosophilae. Next base: position 20,569 of record JAVJHS010000553.1, on the reverse strand, counting down.
GTTTAATATCCTCGTTGATTTTCTCAAAGAATTCCGGCATTCAGAAGACTTATTTCAAGTTAAAAAACTGTTGATTTCCTCAGAGAAGTTTAGAATGCAAAAAATATTATTCGTGTTTAATATCCTTGTTGATTTCCTCAAAAAAATCAGGCATTCAAAGACACTTTTAGGTTAAAAATCCTTGTTGATTTCCTTGAGGAAATTTTTTGTGTTTAAAATCCACTTTGCTATTTTCAAAGAAATCAGACATTCAAAGACATTTTTTAAATTAAAAATCTCTGTTGACTTCCTCGGAGAAGTTAGAAATGCAAAAAATTTTATTCGTGATTAATATCCTCGTTGATTTCCTCAAAGAAATCAGACATTAAAATGACATTTTTATGTTAAAAATCCTTGTTGATTTCCTCAGAGAAGTTAGAAATGCAAAACATATTATTCGTGTTTAATATCCTCGTTGATTTCCTCAAAGAAATCAGACATTCAAAAGACTTATTTCAAGTTAAAAAACTGTTGATTTCCTCAGAGAAGTTTAGAATGCAAAAAATATTATTCGTGTTTAATATCCTTGTTGATTTCCTCAAAAAAATCAGGCATTCAAAGACACTTTTAGGTTAAAAATCCTTGTTGATTTCCTTGAGGAAGTTAAAAATTCTAAATATTATAATCGTGTTTAAAATCCTCGTAGATTTCCTCAAAGAAATCCGGCATTCAAAAGACTTATTTCAAGTTAAAAAACTGTTGATTTCCTCAGAGAAGTTTAGAATGCAAAAAATATTATTCGTGTTTAAAATCCTTGTTGATTTCCTCAAAAAAATCAGGCATTCAAAGACACTTTTAGGTTAAAAATCCTTGTTGATTTCCTTGAGGAAATTTTTTGTGTGTTTAAAATCCACTTTGCTTTTTTCAAAGAAATCAGACATTCAAAGACATTTTTTAAATTAAAAATCTCTGTTGATTTCCTCGGAGAAGTTAGAAATGCAAAAAATTTTATTCGTGTTTAATATCCTAGTTGATTTCCTCAAAGAAATCAGACATTCAAAATGACATTTTTAAGTTAAAAATCCTTGTTGATTTCCTTGAGGAAGTTAAAAATTCTAAATATTTTAATCGTGTTTAAAATCCTCATAGATTTCCTCAAAGAAATCAGACATTCAAAAGACTTATTTCAAGTTAAAAAACTGTTGATTTCCTCAGAGAAGTTTAGAATGCAAAAAATATTATTCGTGTTTAATATCCTTGTTGATTTCCTCAAAAAAATCAGGCATTCAAAGACACTTTTAGGTTAAAAATCCTTGTTGATTTCCTTGAGGAAATTTTTTGTGTTTAAAATCCACTTTGCTTTTTTCAAAGAAATCAGACATTCAAAGACATTTTTTAAATTAAAAATCTCTGTTGACTTCCTCGGAGAAGTTAGAAATGCAAAAAATTTTATTCGTGTTTAATATCCTCGTTGATTTCCTCAAAAAAATCAGACATTAAAATGACACTTTTAGGTTAAAAATCCTTGTTGATTTCCTTGAGGAAGTTAAAAATTCTAAATATTATAATCGTGTTTAAAATCCTCGTTGATTTCCTCAAAGAAATCAGACATTCAAAAGACTTATTTCAAGTTAAAAAAACTGTTGATTTCCTCAGAGAAGTTTAGAATGCAAAAAATATTATTCGTGTTTAATATCCTTGTTGATTTCCTCAAAAAAATCAGGCATTCAAAGACACTTTTAGGTTAAAAATCCTTGTTGATTTCCTTGAGGAAGTTAAAAATTTTATAATCGTGTTTAAAATCCTCGTAGATTTCCTCAAAGAAATCCGGCATTCAAAAGACTTATTTTAAGTTAAAAAACTGTTGATTTCCTCGGAGAAGTTAGAAATGCAAAAAATATTATTGGTGTTTAATATCCTCGTTGATTTCCTCAAAGAAATCAGACATTCAAAAGACATTTCAAAGTTAAAAATCCTTGTTGATTTCTTTAAGGAAGTTAAAAATTCTAAATATTATAATCGTGTTTAATATCCTCGTTGATTTTCTCAAAGAAATCAGACATTCAAAAGACTTATTTCAAGTTAAAAAACTGTTGATTTCCTCAGAGAAGTTTAGAATGCAAAAAATATTATTCGTGTTTAATATCCTTGTTAATTTCCTCAAAAAAATCAGGCATTCAAAGACACTTTTAGGTTAAAAACCCTTGTTTATTTCCTTGAGGAAATTTTTTGTGTTTAAAATCCACTTTGCTTTTTTCAAAGAAATCAGACATTCAAAGACATTTTTTAAATTAAAAATCTCTGTTGATTTCCTCGGAGAAGTTAGAAATGCAAAAACTTTTATTCGTGTTTGATATCCTCGTTGATTTTCTCAAAGAAATCAGACATTCAAAAGACATTTTAAAGTTAAAAATCCTTGTTGATTTCCTTGAGGAAGTTAAAAATTCTAAATATTATAATCGTGTTTAAAATCCTCGTAGATTTCCTCAAAGAAATCCGGCATTCAAAAGACTTATTTCAAGTTAAAAAACTGTTGATTTCCTCAGAGAAGTTTAGAATGCAAAAAATATTATTCGTGTTTAATATCCTTGTTGATTTCCTCAAAAAAATCAGGCATTCAAAGACACTTTTAGGTTAAAAATCCTTGTTGATTTCCTTGAGGAAATTTTTTGTGTTTAAAATCCACTTTGCTTTTTTCAAAGAAATCAGACATTCAAAGACATTTTTTAAATTAAAAATCTCTGTTGATTTCCTCGGAGAAGTTAGAAATGCAAAAAATTTTATTCGTGTTTAATATCCTCGTTGATTTCCTCAAAGAAATCTGACAATGAAATGACATTTTTAGGTTAAAAATCCTTGTTGATTTCTTTGAGGAAGTTAAAAATTCTAAATATTATAATCGTGTTTAAAATCCTCGTAGATTTCCTCAAAGAAATCCGGCATTCAAAAGACTTATTTCAAGTTAAAAAACTGTTGATTTCCTCAGAGAAGTTTAGAATGCAAAAAATATTGTTCGTGTTTAAAATCCTTGTTGATTTCCTCAAAAAAATCAGGCATTCAAAAGACATTTTAAAGTTAAAAATCCTTGTTGATTTCCTTGAGGAAATTTTTTGTGTTTAAAATCCACTTTGCTTTTTTCAAAGAAATCAGACATTCAAAGACATTTTTTAAATTAAAAATCTCTGTTGACTTCCTCGGAGAAGTTAGAAATGCAAAAAATTTTATTCGTGATTAATATCCTCGTTGATTTCCTCAAAGAAATCTGACATTAAAATGACATTTTTAAGTAAAAAATCCTTGTTGATTTCCTCGGAGAAGTTAGAAATGCAAAACATATTATTCGTGTTTAATATCCTCGTTGATTTCCTCAAAGAAATCAGACATTCAAAAGACTTATTTCAAGTTAAAAAACTGTTGATTTCCTCAGAGAAGTTTAGAATGCAAAAAATATTATTCGTGTTTAATATCCTTGTTGATTTCCTCAAAAAAATCAGGCATTCAAAGACACTTTTAGGTTAAAAATCCTTGTTGATTTCCTTGAGGAAGTTAAAAATTCTAAATATTATAATCGTGTTTAAAATCCTCGTAGATTTCCTCAAAGAAATCCGGCATTCAAAAGACTTATTTCAAGTTAAAAAACTGTTGATTTCCTCAGAGAAGTTTAGAATGCAAAAAATATTATTCGTGTTTAAAATCCTTGTTGATTTCCTCAAAAAAATCAGGCATTCAAAGACACTTTTAGGTTAAAAATCCTTGTTGATTTCCTTGAGGAAATTTTTTGTGTTTAAAATCCACTTTGCTTTTTTCAAAGAAATCAGACATTCAAAGACATTTTTTAAATTAAAAATCTCTGTTGACTTCCTCGGAGAAGTTAGAAATGCAAAAAATTTTATTCGTGATTAATATCCTCGTTGATTTCCTCAAAGAAATCTGACATTAAAATGACATTTTTAAGTTAAAAATCCTTGTTGATTTCCTCGGAGAAGTTAGAAATGCAAAACATATTATTCGTGTTTAATATCGTTGTTGATTTCCTCAAAGAAATCAGACATTCAAAAGACATTTTAAAGTTAAAAATCCTTGTTGATTTCCTTGAGGAAATTTTTTGTGTTTAAAATCCACTTTGCTTTTTTCAAAGAAATCAGACATTCAAAGACATTTTTTAAATTAAAAATCTCTGTTGATTTCCTCGGAGAAGTTAGAAATGCAAAAAATTTTATTCGTGTTTAATATCCTCGTTGATTTCCTCAAAAAAATCAGACATTAAAATGACATTTTTAAGTTAAAAATCCTTGTTGATTTCCTCGGAGAAGTTAGAAATGCAAAACATATTATTCGTGTTTAATATCCTCGTTGATTTCCTCAAAGAAATCAGACATTCAAAAGACTTATTTCAAGTTAAAAAACTGTTGATTTCCTCAGAGAAGTTTAGAATGCAAAAAATATTATTCGTGTTTAATATCCTTGTTGATTTCCTCAAAAAAATCAGGCATTCAAAGACACTTTTAGGTTAAAAATCCTTGTTGATTTCCTTGAGGAAGTTAAAAATTCTAAATATTATAATCGTGTTTAAAATCCTCGTAGATTTCCTCAAAGAAATCCGGCATTCAAAAGACTTATTTCAAGTTAAAAAACTGTTGATTTCCTCAGAGAAGTTTAGAATGCAAAAAATATTATTCGTGTTTAAAATCCTTGTTGATTTCCTCAAAAAAATCAGGCATTCAAAGACACTTTTAGGTTAAAAATCCTTGTTGATTTCCTTGAGGAAATTTTTTGTGTTTAAAATCCACTTTGCTATTTTCAAAGAAATCAGACATTCAAAGACATTTTTTAAATTAAAAATCTCTGTTGATTTCCTCGGAGAAGTTAGAAATGCAAAAAATTTTATTCGTGTTTAATATCCTCGTTGATTTCCTCAAAGAAATCAGACATTAAAATGACATTTTTAAGTTAAAAATCCTTGTTGATTTCCTCGGAGAAGTTAGAAATGCAAAACATATTATTCGTGTTTAATATCCTCGTTGATTTCCTCAAAGAAATCAGACATTCAAAAGACTTATTTCAAGTTAAAAAACTGTTGATTTCCTCAGAGAAGTTTAGAATGCAAAAAATATTATTCGTGTTTAATATCCTTGTTGATTTCCTCAAAAAAATCAGGCATTCAAAGACACTTTTAGGTTAAAAATCCTTGTTGATTTCCTTGAGGAAATTTTTTGTGTTTAAAATCCACTTTGCTTTTTTCAAAGAAATCAGACATTCAAAGACATTTTTTAAATTAAAAATCTCTGTTGACTTTCCTCGGAGAAGTTAGAAATGCTAATTATTTTATTCGTGTTTAATATCCTCGTTGATTTCCTCAAAGAAATCTGACATTAAAATGACATTTTTAAGTTAAAAATCCTTGTTGATTTCCTCGGAGAAGTTAGAAATGCAAAACATATTATTCGTGTTTAATATCCTTGTTGATTTCCTCAAAGAAATCAGACATTCAAAAGACATTTTAAAGTTAAAAATCCTTGTTGATTTCCTTGAGGAAATTTTTTGTGTTTAAAATCCACTTTGCTTTTTTCAAAGAAATCAGACATTCAAAGACATTTTTTAAATTAAAAATCTCTGTTGACTTCCTCGGAGAAGTTAGAAATGCAAAAAATTTTATTCGTGTTTAATATCCTCGTTGATTTCCTCAAAGAAATCTGACATTAAAATGACATTTTTAAGTAAAAAATCCTTGTTGATTTCCTCGGAGAAGTTAGAAATGCAAAACATATTATTCGTGTTTAATATCCTCGTTGATTTCCTCAAAGAAATCAGACATTCAAAAGACTTATTTCAAGTTAAAAAACTGTTGATTTCCTCAGAGAAGTTTAGAATGCAAAAAATATTATTCGTGTTTAATATCCTTGTTGATTTCCTCAAAAAAATCAGGCATTCAAAGACACTTTTAGGTTAAAAATCCTTGTTGATTTCCTTGAGGAAGTTAAAAATTCTAAATATTATAATCGTGTTTAAAATCCTCGTAGATTTCCTCAAAGAAATCCGGCATTCAAAAGACTTATTTCAAGTTAAAAAACTGTTGATTTCCTCAGAGAAGTTTAGAATGCAAAAAATATTATTCGTGTTTAAAATCCTTGTTGATTTCCTCAAAAAAATCAGGCATTCAAAGACACTTTTAGGTTAAAAATCCTTGTTGATTTCCTTGAGGAAATTTTTTGTGTTTAAAATCCACTTTGCTTTTTTCAAAGAAATCAGACATTCAAAGACATTTTTTAAATTAAAAATCTCTGTTGATTTCCTCGGAGAAGTTAGAAATGCAAAAAATTTTATTCGTGTTTAATATCCTCGTTGATTTCCTCAAAAAAATCAGACATTAAAATGACATTTTTAAGTTAAAAATCCTTGTTGATTTCCTCGGAGAAGTTAGAAATGCTAAAAATAGTATTCGTGTTTAATATCCTGGTTGATTTCCTGAAAGAAATAAGACATTCAAAAGACATTTTAAGTTAAAAATCCTTGTTGATTTCCTCGGAGAAGTTAGAAATGCAAAACATAGTATTCGTGTTTAATATCCTCGTTGATTTTCTCAAAGAAATCAGACATTCAAAAGACTTATTTCAAGTTAAAAAACTGTTGATTTCCTCAGAGAAGTTTAGAATGCAAAAAATATTATTCGTGTTTAATATCCTTGTTGATTTCCTCAAAAAAATCAGGCATTCAAAGACACTTTTAGGTTAAAAATCCTTGTTGATTTCCTTGAGGAAGTTAAAAATTCTAAATATTATAATCGTGTTTAAAATCCTCGTAGATTTCCTCAAAGAAATCCGGCATTCAAAAGACTTATTTTAAGTTAAAAAACTGTTGATTTCCTCGGAGAAGTTAGAAATGCAAAAAATTTTATTCGTGATTAATATCCTCGTTGATTTCCTCAAAGAAATCAGACATTCAAAAGACATTTTTAGGTTAAAAATCCTTGTTGATTTCCTTGAGGAAGTTAAAAATTCTAAATATTATAATCGTGTTTAAAATCCTTGTAGATTTCCTCAAAGAAATCAGACATTCAAAAGACTTATTTCAAGTTAAAAAACTGTTGATTTCCTCAGAGAAGTTTAGAATGCAAAAAATATTATTCGTGTTTAATATCCTTGTTGATTTCCTCAAAAAAATCAGGCATTCAAAGACACTTTTAGGTTAAAAATCCTTGTTGATTTCCTTGAGGAAGTTAAAAATTCTAAATATTATAATCGTGTTTAAAATCCTCGTAGATTTCCTCAAAGAAATCCGGCATTCAAAAGACTTATTTCAAGTTAAAAAACTGTTGATTTCCTCAGAGAAGTTTAGAATGCAAAAAATATTATTCGTGTTTAAAATCCTTGTTGATTTCCTCAAAAAAATCAGGCATTCAAAGACACTTTTAGGTTAAAAATCCTTGTTGATTTCCTTGAGGAAATTTTTTGTGTTTAAAATCCACTTTGCTATTTTCAAAGAAATCAGACATTCAAAGACATTTTTTAAATTAAAAATCTCTGTTGATTTCCTCGGAGAAGTTAGAAATGCAAAAAATTTTATTCGTGTTTAATATCCTCGTTGATTTCCTCAAAGAAATCAGACATTAAAATGACATTTTTATGTTAAAAATCCTTGTTGATTTCCTCGGAGAAGTTAGAAATGCAAAACATAGTATTCGTGTTTAATATCCTCGTTGATTTTCTCAAAGAAATCAGACATTCAAAAGACTTATTTCAAGTTAAAAAACTGTTGATTTCCTCAGAGAAGTTTAGAATGCAAAAAATATTATTCGTGTTTAATATCCTTGTTGATTTCCTCAAAAAAATCAGGCATTCAAAGACACTTTTAGGTTAAAAATCCTTGTTGATTTCCTTGAGGAAGTTAAAAATTCTAAATATTATAATCGTGTTTAAAATCCTCGTAGATTTCCTCAAAGAAATCCGGCATTCAAAAGACTTATTTCAAGTTAAAAAACTGTTGATTTCCTCAGAGAAGTTTAGAATGCAAAAAATATTATTCGTGTTTAAAATCCTTGTTGATTTCCTCAAAAAAATCAGGCATTCAAAGACACTTTTAGGTTAAAAATCCTTGTTGATTTCCTTGAGGAAATTTTTTGTGTTTAAAATCCACTTTGCTATTTTTCAAAGAAATCAGACATTCAAAGACATTTTTTAAATTAAAAATCTCTGTTGATTTCCTCGGAGAAGTTAGAAATGCAAAAAATTTTATTCGTGTTTAATATCCTCGTTGATTTCCTCAAAGAAATCTGACATTAAAATGACATTTTTAAGTTAAAAATCCTTGTTGATTTCCTCGGAGAAGTTAGAAATGCAAAACATATTATTCGTGTTTAATATCCTCGTTGATTTCCTCAAAAAAATCAGACATTAAAATAACATTTTAAAATTTAAAAATCCTTGTTGATTTCCTTGAGGAAGTTAAAATTCAAAATATTATAATCGTGTTTAATATCCTCGTTGATTTCCTCAAAGAAATCAGACATTCAAAAGACTTATTTCAAGTTAAAAAACTGTTGATTTCCTCAGAGAAGTTTAGAATGCAAAAAATATTATTCGTGTTTAATATCCTTGTTGATTTCCTCAAAAAAATCAGGCATTCAAAGACACTTTTAGGTTAAAAATCCTTGTTGATTTCCTTGAGGAAGTTAAAAATTCTAAATATTATAATCGTGTTTAAAATCCTCGTAGATTTCCTCAAAGAAATCCGGCATTCAAAAGACTTATTTCAAGTTAAAAAACTGTTGATTTCCTCAGAGAAGTTTAGAATGCAAAAAATATTATTCGTGTTTAAAATCCTTGTTGATTTCCTCAAAAAAATCAGGCATTCAAAGACACTTTTAAGTTAAAAATCCTTGTTGATTTCCTCGGAGAAGTTAGAAATGCAAAACATATTATTCGTGTTTAATATCCTCGTTGATTTCCTCAAAGAAATCAGACATTTAAAAGACATTTTAAAGTTAAAAATCCTTGTTGATTTCCTTAAGGAAGTTAAAAATTCTAAATATTATAATCGTGTTTAAAATCATCGTACATTTCCTCAAAGAAATCCGGCATTCAAAAGACTTATTTCAAGTTAAAAAACTGTTGATTTCCTCAGAGAAGTTTAGAATGCAAAAAATATTATTCGTGTTTAATATCCCTGTTGATTTCCTCAAAAAAATCAGGCATTCAAAGACACTTTTAGGTTAAAAATCCTTGTTGATTTCTTTGAGGAAATTTTTTGTGTTTAAAATCCACTTTGCTTTTTTCAAAGAAATCAGACATTCAAAGACATTTTTTAAATTAAAAATCTCTGTTGACTTCCTCGGAGAAGTTAGAAATGCAAAAAATTTTATTCGTGATTAATATCCTCGTTGATTTCCTCAAAGAAATCTGACATTAAAATGACATTTTTAAGTTAAAAATCCTTGTTGATTTCCTCGGAGAAGTTAGAAATGCAAAACATATTATTCGTGTTTAATATCCTCGTTGATTTCCTCAAAGAAATCAGACATTCAAAAGACTTATTTCAAGTTAAAAAACTGTTGATTTCCTCAGAGAAGTTTAGAATGCAAAAAATATTATTCGTGTTTAATATCCTTGTTGATTTCCTCAAAAAAATCAGGCATTCAAAGACACTTTTAGGTTAAAAATCCTTGTTGATTTCCTTGAGGAAATTTTTTGTGTTTAAAATCCACTTTGCTTTTTTCAAAGAAATCAGACATTCAAAGACATTTTTAAATTAAAAATCTCTGTTGACTTCCTCGGAGAAGTTAGAAATGCAAAAAATTTTATTCGTGATTAATATCCTCGTTGATTTCCTCAAAGAAATCTGACATTAAAATGACATTTTTATGTTAAAAATCCTTGTTGATTTCCTCGGAGAAGTTAGAAATGCAAAACATATTATTCGTGTTTAATATCCTTGTTGATTTCCTCAAAGAAATCAGACATTCAAAAGACATTTTAAAGTTAAAAATCCTTGTTGATTTCCTTGAGGAAATTTTTTGTGTTTAAAATCCACTTTGCTTTTTTCAAAGAAATCAGACATTCAAAGACATTTTTTAAATTAAAAATCTCTGTTGACTTCCTCGGAGAAGTTAGAAATGCAAAAAATTTTATTCGTGTTTAATATCCTCGTTGATTTCCTCAAAAAAATCAGACATTAAAATGACATTTTTAAGTAAAAAATCCTTGTTGATTTCCTCGGAGAAGTTAGAAATGCAAAACATATTATTCGTGTTTAATATCCTCGTTGATTTCCTCAAAGAAATCAGACATTCAAAAGACTTATTTCAAGTTAAAAAACTGTTGATTTCCTCAGAGAAGTTTAGAATGCAAAAAATATTATTCGTGTTTAATATCCTTGTTGATTTCCTCAAAAAAATCAGGCATTCAAAGACACTTTTAGGTTAAAAATCCTTGTTGATTTCCTTGAGGAAGTTAAAAATTCTAAATATTATAATCGTGTTTAAAATCCTCGTAGATTTCCTCAAAGAAATCCGGCATTCAAAAGACTTATTTCAAGTTAAAAAACTGTTGATTTCCTCAGAGAAGTTTAGAATGCAAAAAATATTATTCGTGTTTAATATCCTTGTTGATTTCCTCAAAAAAATCAGGCATTCAAAGACACTTTTAGGTTAAAAATCCTTGTTGATTTCCTTGAGGAAATTTTTTGTGTTTAAAATCCACTTTGCTTTTTTCAAAGAAATCAGACATTCAAAGACATTTTTTAAATTAAAAATCTCTGTTGATTTCCTCGGAGAAGTTAGAAATGCAAAAAATTTTATTCGTGTTTAATATCCTCGTTGATTTCCTCAAAGAAATCTGACATTAAAATGACATTTTTAAGTTAAAAATCCTTGTTGATTTCCTCGGAGAAGTTAGAAATGCAAAACATATTATTCGTGTTTAATATCCTCGTTGATTTCCTCAAAGAAATCAGACATTCAAAAGACTTATTTCAAGTTAAAAAACTGTTGATTTCCTCAGAGAAGTTTAGAATGCAAAAAATATTATTCGTGTTTAATATCCTTGTTGATTTCCTCAAAAAAATCAGGCATTCAAAGACACTTTTAGGTTAAAAATCCTTGTTGATTTCCTTGAGGAAATTTTTTGTGTTTAAAATCCACTTTGCTTTTTTCAAAGAAATCAGACATTCAAAGACATTTTTTAAATTAAAAATCTCTGTTGATTTCCTCGGAGAAGTTAGAAATGCAAAAAATTTTATTCGTGATTTAATATCCTCGTTGATTTCCTCAAAGAAATCTGACATTAAAATGACATTTTTAAGTTAAAAATCCTTGTTGATTTCCTCGGAGAAGTTAGAAATGCAAAACATATTATTCGTGTTTAATATCCTCGTTGATTTCCTCAAAGAAATCAGACATTCAAAAGACTTATTTCAAGTTAAAAAACTGTTGATTTCCTCAGAGAAGTTTAGAATGCAAAAAATATTATTCGTGTTTAATATCCTTGTTGATTTCCTCAAAAAAATCAGGCATTCAAAGACACTTTTAGGTTAAAAATCCTTGTTGATTTCCTTGAGGAAGTTAAAAATTCTAAATATTATAATCGTGTTTAAAATCCTCGTAGATTTCCTCAAAGAAATCCGGCATTCAAAAGACTTATTTCAAGTTAAAAAACTGTTGATTTCCTCAGAGAAGTTTAGAATGCAAAAAATATTATTCGTGTTTAAAATCCTTGTTGATTTCCTCAAAAAAATCAGGCATTCAAAGACACTTTTAGGTTAAAAATCCTTGTTGATTTCCTTGAGGAAATTTTTTGTGTTTAAAATCCACTTTGCTTTTTTCAAAGAAATCAGACATTCAAAGACATTTTTTAAATTAAAAATCTCTGTTGATTTCCTCGGAGAAGTTAGAAATGCAAAAAATTTTATTCGTGTTTAATATCCTCGTTGATTTCCTCAAAGAAATCAGACATTAAAATGACATTTTTATGTTAAAAATCCTTGTTGATTTCCTCGGAGAAGTTAGAAATGCAAAACATATTATTCGTGTTTAATATCCTCGTTGATTTCCTCAAAGAAATCAGACATTCAAAAGACTTATTTCAAGTTAAAAAACTGTTGATTTCCTCAGAGAAGTTTAGAATGCAAAAAATATTATTCGTGTTTAATATCCTTGTTGATTTCCTCAAAAAAATCAGGCATTCAAAGACACTTTTAGGTTAAAAATCCTTGTTGATTTCCTTGAGGAAGTTAAAAATTCTAAATATTATAATCGTGTTTAAAATCCTCGTAGATTTCCTCAAAGAAATCCGGCATTCAAAAGACTTATTTCAAGTTAAAAAACTGTTGATTTCCTCAGAGAAGTTTAGAATGCAAAAAATATTATTCGTGTTTAAAATCCTTGTTGATTTCCTCAAAAAAATCAGGCATTCAAAGACACTTTTAGGTTAAAAATCCTTGTTGATTTCCTTGAGGAAATTTTTTGTGTTTAAAATCCACTTTGCTATTTTCAAAGAAATCAGACATTCAAAGACATTTTTTAAATTAAAAATCTCTGTTGATTTCCTCGGAGAAGTTAGAAATGCAAAAAATTTTATTCGTGTTTAATATCCTCGTTGATTTCCTCAAAGAAATCTGACATTAAAATGACATTTTTAAGTTAAAAATCCTTGTTGATTTCCTCGGAGAAGTTAGAAATGCAAAACATATTATTCGTGTTTAATATCCTCGTTGATTTCCTCAAAGAAATCAGACATTCAAAAGACTTATTTCAAGTTAAAAAACTGTTGATTTCCTCAGAGAAGTTTAGAATGCAAAAAATATTATTCGTGTTTAATATCCTTGTTGATTTCCTCAAAAAAATCAGGCATTCAAAGACACTTTTAGGTTAAAAATCCTTGTTGATTTCCTTGAGGAAGTTAAAAATTCTAAATATTATAATCGTGTTTAAAATCCTCGTAGATTTCCTCAAAGAAATCCGGCATTCAAAAGACTTATTTCAAGTTAAAAAACTGTTGATTTCCTCAGAGAAGTTTAGAATGCAAAAAATATTATTCGCGTTTAATATCCTTGTTGATTTCCTCAAAAAAATCAGGCATTCAAAGACACTTTTAGGTTAAAAATCCTTGTCGATTTCCTTGAGGAAATTTTTTGTGTTTAAAATCCACTTTGCTTTTTTCAAAGAAATCAGACATTCAAAGACATTTTTTAAATTAAAAATCTCTGTTGATTTCCTCGGAGAAGTTAAAAATGCAAAAAATTTTATTCGTGTTTAATATCCTTGTTGATTTCCTCAAAAAAATCAGACATTAAAATGACATTTTTAAGTTAAAAATCCTTGTTGATTTCCTCGGAGAAGTTAGAAATGCTAAACATATTATTCGTGTTTAATATCCTCGTTGATTTCCTCAAAGAAATCAGACATTCAAAAGACATTTTAAAGTTAAAAATCCTTGTTGATTTCTTTAAGGAAGTTAAAAATTCTAAATATTATAATCGTGTTTAAAATCCTCATAGATTTCCTCAAAGAAATCCGGCATTCAAAAGACTTATTTCAAGTTAAAAAACTGTTGATTTCCTCGGAGAAGTTTGGAATGCAAAAAATATTATTTGTCTTTAAAATCCTTGTTGATTTCCTCAAAAAAATCAGGCATTCAAAAGACATTTTAAAGTTAAAAATCCTTGTTGATTTCCTTGAGGAAGTTAAAAATTCTAAATATTATAATCGTGTTTAAAATCCTCCTAGATTTCCTCAAAGAAATCCGGCATTCAAAAGACTTATTTCAAGTTAAAAAACTGTCGATTTCCTCAGAGAAGTTTAGAATGCAAAAAATATTATTCGTGTTTAATATCCTTGTTGATTTCCTCAAAAAAATCAGGCATTCAAAGACACTTTTAGGTTAAAAACCCTTGTTGATTTCCTTGAGGAAATTTTTTGTGTTTAAAATCCACTTTGCTTTTTTCAAAGAAATCAGACATTCAAAGACATTTTTTAAATTAAAAATCTCTGTTGATTTCCTCGGAGAAGTTAGAAATGCAAAAAATTTTATTCGTGTTTAATATCCTCGTTGATTTTCTCAAAGAAATCAGACATGCAAATGACATTTTTAAGTTAAAAATCCTTGTTGATTTCCTCGGAGAAGTTAGAAATGCAAAACATATTATTCGTGTTTAATATCCTCGTTGATTTCCTCAAAGAAATCAGACATTCAAAAGACTTATTTCAAGTTAAAAAACTGTTGATTTCCTCAGAGAAGTTTAGAATGCAAAAAATATTATTCGTGTTTAATATCCTTGTTGATTTCCTCAAAAAAATCAGGCATTCAAAGACACTTTTAGGTTAAAAATCCTTGTTGATTTCCTTGAGGAAGTTAAAAATTCTAAATATTATAATCGTGTTTAAAATCCTCGTAGATTTCCTCAAAGAAATCCGGCATTCAAAAGACTTATTTCAAGTTAAAAAACTGTTGATTTCCTCAGAGAAGTTTAGAATGCAAAAAATATTATTCGTGTTTAAAATCCTTGTTGATTTCCTCAAAAAAATCAGGCATTCAAAGACACTTTTAGGTTAAAAATCCTTGTTGATTTCCTTGAGGAAATTTTTTGTGTTTAAAATCCACTTTGCTTTTTTCAAAGAAATCAGACATTCAAAGACATTTTTTAAATTAAAAATCTCTGTTGATTTCCTCGGAGAAGTTAGAAATGCAAAAAATTTTATTCGTGTTTAATATCCTCGTTGATTTCCTCAAAGAAATCTGACATTAAAATGACATTTTTAAGTAAAAATCCTTGTTGATTTCCTCGGAGAAGTTAGAAATGCAAAACATATTATTCGTGTTTAATATCCTCGTTGATTTCCTCAAAGAAATCAGACATTCAAAAGACATATATCAAGATAAAAAAATGATGATTTCCTAAGAGAAGTTTATAAAGCAAAAAATATTATTCGTGTTTAATATCCTTGTTGATTTCCTCAAAGAAATCAGGCATTCAAAGACACTTTTAGGTTAAAAATCCTTGTTGATTTCCTCGGAGAAGTTAGAAATGCAAAACATATTATTCGTGTTTGATATCCTCGTTGATTTTCTCAAAGAAATCAGACATTCAAAAGACTTATTTCAAGTTAAAAAACTGTTGATTTCCTCAGAGAAGTTAGAAATGCAAAACATAGTATTCGTGTTTAATATCCTCGTTGATTTTCTCAAATAAATCAGGCATTCAAAGACATTTTTAGGTTAAAAATCCTTGTTGATTTCCTTGAGGAAGTTAAAAATTCTAAATATTATAATCGTGTTTAAAATCCTCGTAGATTTCCTCAAAGAAATCCGGCATTCAAAAGACTTATTTCAAGTTAAAAAACTGTTGATTTCCTCAGAGAAGTTTAGAATGCAAAAAATATTATTCGCGTTTAATATCCTTGTTGATTTCCTCAAAAAAATCAGGCATTCAAAGACACTTTTAGGTTAAAAATCCTTGTCGATTTCCTTGAGGAAATTTTTTGTGTTTAAAATCCACTTTGCTTTTTTCAAAGAAATCAGACATTCAAAGACATTTTTTAAATTAAAAATCTCTGTTGATTTCCTCGGAGAAGTTAGAAATGCAAAACATATTATTCGTGTTTAATATCGTTGTTGATTTCCTCAAAGAAATCAGACATTATAAAAACATTTTTAAGTTAAAAATCCTTGTTGATTTCCTCAGAGAAGTTAGAAATGCAAAACATAGTATTCGTGTTTAATATCCTCGTTGATTTCCTCAAAGAAATCAGACATTCAAAAGACATTTTTAAATTAAAAATCTCTGTTGACTTCCTCGGAGAAGTTAGAAATGCAAAAAATTTTATTCGTGTTTAATATCCTCGTTGATTTCCTCAAAGAAATCTGACATTAAAATGACATTTTTAAGTTAAAAATCCTTGTTGATTTCCTCGGAGAAGTTAGAAATGCAAAACATATTATTCGTGTTTAATATCCTCGTTGATTTCCTCAAAGAAATCAGACATTCAAAAGACTTATTTCAAGTTAAAAAACTGTTGATTTCCTCAGAGAAGTTTAGAATGCAAAAAATATTATTCGTGTTTAATATCCTTGTTGATTTCCTCAAAAAAATCAGGCATTCAAAGACACTTTTAGGTTAAAAATCCTTGTTGATTTCCTTGAGGAAGTTAAAAATTCTAAATATTATAATCGTGTTTAAAATCCTCGTAGATTTCCTCAAAGAAATCCGGCATTCAAAAGACTTATTTCAAGTTAAAAAACTGTTGATTTCCTCAGAGAAGTTTAGAATGCAAAAAATATTATTCGTGTTTAAAATCCTTGTTGATTTCCTCAAAAAAATCAGGCATTCAAAGACACTTTTAGGTTAAAAATCCTTGTTGATTTCCTTGAGGAAATTTTTTGTGTTTAAAATCCACTTTGCTATTTTCAAAGAAATCAGACATTCAAAGACATTTTTTAAATTAAAAATCTCTGTTGATTTCCTCGGAGAAGTTAGAAATGCAAAAAATTTTATTCGTGTTTAATATCCTCGTTGATTTCCTCAAAGAAATCAGACATTAAAATGACATTTTTATGTTAAAAATCCTTGTTGATTTCCTCAGAGAAGTTAGAAATGCAAAACATATTATTCGTGTTTAATATCCTCGTTGATTTCCTCAAAGAAATCAGACATTCAAAAGACTTATTTCAAGTTAAAAAACTGTTGATTTCCTCAGAGAAGTTTAGAATGCAAAAAATATTATTCGTGTTTAATATCCTTGTTGATTTCCTCAAAAAATCAGGCATTCAAAGACACTTTTTAGGTTAAAAATCCTTGTTGATTTCCTTGAGGAAGTTAAAAATTCTAAATATTATAATCGTGTTTAAAATCCTTGTAGATTTCCTCAAAGAAATCAGACATTCAAAAGACTTATTTCAAGTTAAAAAACTGTTGATTTCCTCAGAGAAGTTTAGAATGCAAAAAATATTATTCGTGTTTAATATCCTTGTTGATTTCCTCAAAAAAATCAGGCATTCAAAGACACTTTTAGGTTAAAAATCCTTGTTGATTTCCTTTAGGAAGTTAGAAATGCAAAAAAAATATTATTGTGTTTAAAATCCACTTTGCTATTTTCAAAGAAATCAGACATTCAAAGACATTTTTTAAATTAAAAATCTCTGTTGATTTCCTCGGAGAAGTTAGAAATGCAAAAATTTTTATTCGTGTTTAATATCCTCGTTGATTTCCTCAAAGAAATCTGACATTAAAATGACATTTTTAAGTTAAAAATCCTTGTTGATTTCCTCAGAGAAGTTAGAAATGCAAAACATAGTATTCGTGTTTAATATCCTCGTTGATTTTCTCAAAGAAATCAGACATTCAAAAGACATTTTAAAGTTAAAAATCCTTGTTGATTTCCTTGAGGAAATTTTTTGTGTTTAAAATCCACTTTACTTTTTTTAAAGAAATCAGACATTCAAAGACATTTTTTAAAATAAAAATCTCTGTTGATTTCCTCGGAGAAGTTAGAAATGCAAAAAAATTTTATTCGTGTTTAATATCCTCGTTGATTTCCTCAAAGAAATCTGACATTAAAATGACATTTTTAAGTAAAAAATCCTTGTTGATTTCCTCGAGGAAGTTAGAAATGCAAAATATTATATTCGTGTTTAATATCCTCGTTGATTTCCTCAAAGAAATCAGACATTCAAAAGACTTATTTCAAGTTAAAAAACTGTTGATTTCCTCAGAGAAGTTTAGAATGCAAAAAATATTATTCGTGTTTAATATCCTTGTTGATTTCCTCAAAGAAATCAGACATTCAAAAGACACTTTTAGGTTAAAAATCCTTGTTGATTTCCTTGAGGAAGTTTAAAAATTCTAAATATTTTAATCGTGTTTAAAATCGTCGTAGATTTCCTCAAAGAAATCCGGCATTCAAAAGACTTATTTCAAGTTAAAAAACTGTTGATTTCCTCGGAGAAGTTTAGAAATGCAAAAAATATTATTCGTGTTTAATATCCTTGTTGATTTCCTCAAAGAAATCAGGCATTCAAAGACACTTTTAGGTTAAAAATCCTTGTTGATTTCCTTGAGGAAATTTTTTGTGTTTAAAATCCACTTTACTTTTTTTAAAGAAATCAGACATTCAAAGACATTTTTTAAAATAAAAATCTCTGTTGATTTCCTCGGAGAAGTTAGAAATGCAAAAAATGTTATTCGTGTTTAATATCCTCGTTGATTTCCTCAAAGAAATCAGACATTCAAAAGACATTTTTAAGTTAAAAATACTTGTTGATTTCCTTGAGGAAGTTAGAAATGCAAAAAATATTATAATCGTGTTTAAAATCCTCGTTGATTTCCTCAAAGAAATCCGGCATTCAAAGACATATTTCAAGTTAAAAATCCTTGTTGATTTCCTCAGAGAAGTTTAGAATGCAAGAAATATTATTCGTGTTTAATATCCTTGTTGATTTCCTCAAAGAAATCAGACATTCAAAAGACATTTTAAAGTTAAAAATCCTTGTTGATTTCCTTGAGGAAATTTTTTGTGTTTAAAATCCACTTTGCTTTTTTCAAAGAAATCAGACATTCAAAAACATTTTTTAAATTAAAAATCTCTGTTGACTTCCTCGGAGAAGTTAGAAATGCAAAAAATTTTATTCGTGATTAATATCCTCGTTGATTTCCTCAAAGAAATCAGACATTCAAAAGACTTATTTCAAGTTAAAAAACTGTTGATTTCCTCAGAGAAGTTTAGAATGCAAAAAATATTATTCGTGTTTAATATCCTTGTTGATTTCCTCAAAAAAATCAGGCATTCAAAGACACTTTGAGGTTAAAAATCCTTGTTGATTTCCTTGAGGAAATTTTTTGTGTTTAAAATCCACTTTGCTTTTTTCAAAGAAATCAGACATTCAAAGACATTTTTTAAATTAAAAATCTCTGTTGATTTCCTCGTAGAAGTTAGAAATGCAAAAAATTTTTATTCGTGTTTAATATCCTCGTTAATTTCCTCAAAGAAATCAGACATTAAAATGACATTTTTATGTTAAAAATCCTTGTTGATTTCCTCGGAGAAGTTAGAAATGCAAAACATATTATTCGTGTTTAATATCCTCGTTGATTTCCTCAAAGAAATCAGACATTCAAAAGACATTTTAAAGTTAAGAATGTATGTTGATTTCCTTGAGGAAGTTAAAAATTCTAAATATTTTAATCGTGTTTAAAATCCTCATAGATTTCCTCAAAGAAATCCGGCATTCAAAAGACTTATTTTAAGTTAAAAAACTGTTGATTTCCTCAGAGAAGTTAGAAATGCAAAACATAGTATTCGTGTTTAATATCCTCGTTGATTTTCTCAAAGAAATCAGACATTCAAAAGACATTTTAAAGTTAAAAATCCTTGTTGATTTCCTTGAGGAAGTTAAAAATTTTAAATATTATAATCGTGTTTAAAATCCTCGTAGATTTCCGTAAAGAAATCCGGCATTCAAAAGACTTATTTCAAGTTAAAAAACTGTTGATTTCCTCAGAGAAGTTTAGAATGCAAAAAATATTATTCGCGTTTAATATCCTTTACTTTTTCCTCAAAGAAATCAGACATTCAAATGACATTTTTTAAAGTTAAAAATCCTTGTTGATTTCCTCGGAGAAGTTAGAAATGCAAAAAATTTTATTCGTGATTTAATATCCTCGTTGATTTCCTCAAAGAAATCAGACATTCAAAATACTTATTTCAAGTTAAAATCTGTTGATTTCCTCAGAGAAGTTTAGAATGCAAAAAATATTATTCGTGTTTAATATCCTTGTTGATTTCCTCAAAAAAATCAGGCATTCAAAGACACTTTTAGGTTAAAAATCCTTGTTGATTTCCTTGAGGAAGTTAAAAATTCTAAATATTATAATCGTGTTTAAAATCCTCGTAGATTTCCTCAAAGAAATCCGGCATTCAAAAGACTTATTTCAAGTTAAAAAACTGTTGATTTCCTCAGAGAAGTTTAGAATGCAAAAAATATTATTCGTGTTTAAAATCCTTGTTGATTTCCTCAAAAAAATCAGGCATTCAAAGACACTTTTAGGTTAAAAATCCTTGTTGATTTCCTTGAGGAAATTTTTTGTGTTTAAAATCCACTTTGCTTTTTTCAAAGAAATCAGACATTCAAAGACATTTTTTAAATTAAAAATCTCTGTTGATTTCCTCGGAGAAGTTAGAAATGCAAAAAATTTTATTCGTGTTTAATATCCTCGTTGATTTCCTCAAAGAAATCAGACATTAAAATGACATTTTTATGTTAAAAATCCTTGTTGATTTCCTCGGAGAAGTTAGAAATGCAAAACATATTATTCGTGTTTAATATCCTCGTTGATTTCCTCAAAGAAATCAGACATTCAAAAGACATTTTAAAGTTAAGAATGTTTGTTGATTTTGCTTGAGGAAGTTAAAAATTCTAAATATTTTAATCGTGTTTAAAATCCTCATAGATTTCCTCAAAGAAATCCGGCATTCAAAAGACTTATTTTAAGTTAAAAAACTGTTGATTTCCTCAGAGAAGTTAGAAATGCAAAACATAGTATTCGTGTTTAATATCCTCGTTGATTTTCTCAAAGAAATCAGACATTCAAAAGACATTTTAAAGTT
>JAVJHS010000552.1:0-23000 GCA_032873175.1 Leptopilina drosophilae | reverse complement strand
AAATTTTCTTTTATCAAAAATCTTGAATTTTCTGATTTTTTGTGGCGAATTTCATGAAAATTCAAATTTTTTGTCGAAAATTGCAGGATTTTTTCCCATCCTCTTCAAATATGATGCAAAGTCTTCTTATATCGAATTCAAAATTGGAAAAATATTTTCCAATGGCAAGAAAAATTTTCTTTTATGAAAAATCTTGAATTTTCTGATATTTTGTGGCGAATTTCATGAAAATTCAAAATTTTTCTCGAAAATTGCAGGATTTTTTCCAGTCCTCCTCAAATGTTTTGCAAAGTCTTCTTGAATCGAATTCAAAATTATATATAATAATCGTCGTGATTCCAGATTTCCGGATCTCTGTCCACACTTGAAGTTAGTTATAGTTATTCTTTTGTTTTTTATACGTTTTGATAGAAAATAGAAATATACATTATACATTACATTATAATTATAATAATCGTAAGTTTCCTTTCCGTTAGCAAATTATCTGTATTCAATTGTTTTTTCTTTTTTTTTTTGAAAATTCATTTTTGTGAGTTATTGTCATTTTTTTAATGTCAAAAAGAAACAAAAAAAATTCGTTTTATTCACTTCACAAAATTGACAAAAATTCCACTCCATATTTTTTATATTCCTGACTTTTTCCTAATTTTCAACAAAAATATTTACTTTCTTCTTATCCTGCTAATAAATTGAATTTATGCTACGAATTATATTATTCATGAAACAATTTAAAATAATATATTTCTTGCGAAGAATTTTTAAAAAATATTTGAAAATAATTGAATATTTTCAATGAAAAATGTTATTATTTATAAAAATAAATGAATTTTTCAGAAGAATTTTATTATTTACAAAAATAATTGATTTCTTTAGGCAAATTTTGTTATTTTTGGAAATAATTGAATTTTCTTGAAATATTTTATTCTTTATTAAAATAATTAAATTCTTGTGAAGAATTTTTAAAAAAATTTTGAAAATA
Source organism: Leptopilina drosophilae (assembly GCA_032873175.1). Lineage (NCBI taxonomy): Eukaryota > Metazoa > Arthropoda > Insecta > Hymenoptera > Figitidae > Leptopilina > Leptopilina drosophilae. The sequence goes on along the minus strand of JAVJHS010000552.1, from coordinate 22,021 downwards.
ATTCGAAATTTTCTGAAGAATTTTATAAATTTTAAGAAAAATTGACTTTTTTTAAGAATTTCATAATTTATGAAAATAGTTAAATTTTTTTGGAATATTTTTCTATTTTTATAAAAATAATTGAATTCTTGCGAAGAATTTTTTTAAAAATTTTGAAAAATAATTAAATTTTTCTGAAAAATTTTATAAATTTTGAGAAAAATTGAATTTTTTGAAGAATTACATTTTTTTAAAGGTTTTTGTAATTTATGAAAATAATTGAATTCTTTCGAGAAATTTTATTAATAATTGTTGAAAAAATAATTTAATTACTTTCGAAGAATTTTATTATTTATTAAAATAATTTAATTCTTTCAAAGAATTTTATTAATTAGGTAAATGATTAAATTCTTGCGTCGAATTTGATTAAAATTGATGAAAATAATTGAATTTTTTCCTACAATTTTATCATAAATTTTTTTGAATAATTGAATTCTGTTTGGTTATTTTATAAAAACAGTAGATATTGAAAATCATTGAAATGTGAAAAGTTTTTAAAGATAATTAAATTTTACAAAGAATTCTATTAAAAAATTTGGTAATAATTAAATGTTGGGTGGAAATTTTATTAAATTTTTTTGAAAATAATTGAATTCTTGCGAACGATTTATTAGAATTTTTTAAAATAATGTAATTTCCAAGAATAAATTTATTACTTTTAATAATAATTGAATTATTGTGATGAATATTGTTATTTATGAAAATAATTTAATTTTGTAAAGAATTATATTGAAATACCGCAAAATAATTGAATTTTCGGGAGCAATTTTTTTTATTATTTAAAAACAAATTTTTATTAAAATTCTATTAAAACAATTAATTTCTTTCGAATAATTTTATTAAATTTTTGAAAATAATTGAATTATTGCGGTAAAGTTTATTAAAATGTTTAAAAAGAATTGAATTTCTGTTGAAAATTTTATTACTTTTGAAAGGAATTGAAATCTTCATATGAATTTTATGAACATTGGTTTAAATAATGAATTTTTAAATGTTATGAAAATTTTATTATCTTAAATAATTGAATTCGTGTCAAAAACTTTATTTGTGAAAGTAACTGAATTTTACGATTATGAAAATAATTAAATTCATGCTTAGAATTTAATCAAAAATTTTTTTAAAAAAATGGAATTTACATGAAAAATTTTATAATTATTAAAAGTATTTGAATTATTGGGAAAAATAAATTGCATAAAATTTTGTTAAATAAAATTGATTTTTTTCAATATTAGCGAATTAAAAGTAGTGGAAATTCTCTAAAAAAAATATTGTTTATATTCTTTTTCGTAAAGTTAAATACCTATTATAGCTAACAATTTTTTTACCTTCTCTATTCTTTAGAATAATTAAAATTTTCGTAATGAAGTTTTTTTTTAATTTAGGTATCAGATAACAATTTTTGTAAAATTCAATTTTCCTCGTACAAGAAAGTTTAATTATTTTCAATTTTGAAAATCTAATGCCAAATTTGAAATTAGTATCGAAATTTGTTAAAGTTTTTTTTATATACTTTAAGGTTTAAAAATATAATATATTTTGAAAATTTTATTCCAATTAGTATTTCAGATATGTTTCATAATAAGTATTTCTTTAAAAATTATTTAAATTAAAATGACTTGAAATTGTTTACAATAAACATTGTAGCACAATATTCCCGCGCGCTTGCGCGCGGATAATTTGGCTAGTTGAAAAAATATTTTTCAATGGCAAGAAAAATTTTCTTTTATCAAAAATCTTGAATTTTCTGATATTTTGTGGCGAATTTCATGAAAATTCAAAATTTTTGTCGAAAATTGCAGAATTTTTCCAATCCTCTTCAAATATTTTGCAAAGTCTTCTAGTATCGAATTCAAAACTGAAAAAATAATTTTCAATGGCGAGAAAAATTTTCTTTTATCAAAAATCTTGAATTTTCTAATATTTTGTGGCGATTTTCATGAAAATTCAAAATTTTTGTCGAAAATTGCAGATTTTTTCCAATCCTCTTTAAATATTTTGCAAAGTCTTCTTGTATCGAATTCAAAATTGGAAAAATATTTTTCAATGGCAAGAAAAATTTTCTTTTATCAAAAATCTTGAATTTTCTGATATTTTGTGGCGAATTTCATGAAAATTCAAAATTTTTGTCGAAAATTGCAGAATTTTTCCAATCCTCTTTAAATATTTTGCAAAGTCTTCTAGTATCGAATTCAAAACTGAAAAAATAATTTTCAATGGCGAGAAAAATTTTCTTTTATCAAAAATCTTGAATTTTCTCGTTTTTCGTGTAGAATTTCATGAAAATTCAAAATTTTTAACGAAAATTGCAGGATTTTTTCCAATCCTCTTCAAATATTTTGCAAACTCTACTAGTATCGAATTCAAAAGTAGAAAAATTTTTTTTAATAGCAAGAAAAATTTTCTTTTATTAAAAATCTTGAATTTTCTGATATTTTGTGGCGAATTTCATGAAAATTCAAAATTTTTGTCGAAAATTGCAGAATTTTTCCAATCCTCTTCAAATATTTTGCAAAGTCTTCTTGTATCAAATTCAAAATTGGAAAAATATTTTTCAATGGCAAGAAAAATTTTCTTTTATCAAAAATCTTGAATTTTCTGATATTTTGTGGCGAATTTCATGAAAATTCAAAATTTATGTCGAAAATTGCAGAATTTTTCCAATCCTCTTCAAATATTTTGCAAAGTCTTCTTGTATCGAATTCAAAATTGGAAAAATATTTTTCAATGGCAAGAAAAATTTTCTTTTATCAAAAATCTTGAATTTTCTGATATTTTGTGGCGAATTTCATGAAAATTCAAAATTTTTGTCGAAAATTGCAGAATTTTTCCAATCCTCTTCAAATATTTTGCAAAGTCTTCTAGTATCGAATTCAAAACTGAAAAAATAATTTTCAATGGCGAGAAAAATTTTCTTTTATCAAAAATCTTGAATTTTCTAATATTTTGTGGCGATTTTCATGAAAATTCAAAATTTTTGTCGAAAATTGCAGATTTTTTCCAATCCTCTTCAAATATTTTGCAAAGTCTTCTTGTATCGAATTCAAAATTGGAAAAATATTTTTCAATGGCAAGAAAAATTTTCTTTTATCAAAAATCTTGAATTTTCTGATATTTTGTGGCGAATTTCATGAAAATTCAAAATTTTTGTCGAAAATTGCAGAATTTTTCCAATCCTCTTTAAATATTTTGCAAAGTCTTCTAGTATCGAATTCAAAACTGAAAAAATAATTTTCAATGGCGAGAAAAATTTTCTTTTATCAAAAATCTTGAATTTTCTCGTTTTTCGTGTAGAATTTCATGAAAATTCAAAATTTTTAACGAAAATTGCAGGATTTTTTCCAATCCTCTTCAAATATTTTGCAAACTCTACTAGTATCGAATTCAAAAGTAGAAAAATTTTTTTCAATAGCAAGAAAAATTTTCTTTTATCAAAAATCTTGAATTTTCTGATATTTTGTGGCGAATTTCATGAAAATTCAAAATTTTTGTCGAAAATTGCAGAATTTTTCCAATCCTCTTCAAATATTTTGCAAAGTCTTCTTGTATCAAATTCAAAATTGGAAAAATATTTTTCAATGGCAAGAAAAATTTTCTTTTATCAAAAATCTTGAATTTTCTGATATTTTGTGGCGAATTTCATGAAAATTCAAAATTTATGTCGAAAATTGCAGAATTTTTCCAATCCTCTTCAAATATTTTGCAAAGTCTTCTTGTATCGAATTCAAAATTGGAAAAATATTTTTCAATGGCAAGAAAAATTTTCTTTTATCAAAAATCTTGAATTTTCTGATATTTTGTGGCGAATTTCATGAAAATTCAAAATTTTTGTCGAAAATTGCAGAATTTTTCCAATCCTCTTCAAATATTTTGCAAAGTCTTCTAGTATCGAATTCAAAATTGGAAAAAAAATATTTTTCAATGGCAAGAAAAATTTTCTTTTATCAAAAATCTTGAATTTTCTAATATTTTGTGGCGATTTTCATGAAAATTCAAAATTTTTGTCGAAAATTGCAGATTTTTTCCAATCCTCTTCAAATATTTTGCAAAGTCTTCTTGTATCGAATTTAAAATTGGAAAAATATTTTTCAATGGCAAGAAAAATTTTCTTTTATCAAAAATCTTGAATTTTCTCATTTTTGGTGTAGATATTTATGAAAATACAAAATTTTTGTCGAAAATTGCAGAATTTTTCCAATCCTCTTCAAATATTTTGCAAAGTCTTCTTATATCGAATTCAAAATTGGAAAAATATTTTTCAATGGCAAGAAAAATTTTCTTTTATCAAAAATCTTGAATTTTCTGATATTTTGTGGCGATTTTCATGAAAATACAAAATTTTTTTTGAAAATTGCAGGATTTTTTTCAATCCTCTTCAAATATTTAGCAAAGTCTTCTTGAATCGAATTCAAAATTGAAAAAATATTTTTCAATGGCAAGAAAAATTTTATTTTATCAAAAATCTTGAATTTTCTGATATTTTGTGGCGAATTTCATGAAAATTCAAAATTTTTGTCGAAAATTGCAGGATTTTTTCCAATCCTCCTCAAATATTTTGTAATGTCTTTTTCTATCGAATACAAAATTGGAAAAATATTTTTCTATGGCGAGAAAAATTTTCTTTTATCAAAAATCTTGAATTTTCTCATTTTTCGTATAGAATTTCATAAAAATTCAAAATTTTTGTCGAAAATTGCAGGATTTTTTCCAATCCTCCTCAAATATTTTGTAAAGTCTTTTTCTATGGAATACAAAACTGAAAAAATATTTTTCAATGGCGAGAAAAATTTTCTTTTATCAAAAATCTTGAATTTTCTCATTTTTCGTGGCGAATTTCATGAAAAATCAAAATTTTTCTCGAAAATTGCAGGATTTTTTCCAGTCCTCCTCAAATATTTTGCAAAGTCTTCTTGAATCGAATTTAAAATTGAAAAAATATTTTTTAATGGCAAGAAAAATTTTATTTTATCAAATATCTTAAAATTTTTTGATATTTTGTGGCGATTTTCATGAAAATTCAAAATTTTTGTCGAAAATTGCAGGATTTTTTCCAATCCTCCTCAAATATTTTGTAAAGTCTTTTTCTATCGAATACAAAACTGAAAAAATATTTTTCAATGGCGAGAAAAATTTTCTTTGATCAAAAATCTTGAATTTTCTCATTTTTGGTGTAGATATTCATGAAAATACAAAATTTTTTTCGAAAATTGCAAGATTTTTTTCAATCCTTTTCAAATATTTTGCAAAATCTTCTTGTATCGACTTCAAAATTGGAAAAATATTTTTCAATGGCAAGAAAAATTTTCTTTTATCAAAAATCTTGAATTTTCTGATGTTTTGTGGCGAATTTCATGAAAATTCAAAATTTTTGTCGAAAATTGCAGGATTTTTTCCCAACCTCTTCAAATATTTTGCAAAGTCTTCTTGTATCGAATTCAAAATTGGAGAAATATTTTTCAATGGCAAGAAAAATTTTCTTTTATCAAAAATCTTGAATTTTCTGATATTTTGTGGCGAATTTCATGAAAATTTAAAATTTTTGTCGAAAATTGCAGAATTTTTCCAATCCTCTTCAAATATTTTGCAAAGTCTACTAGCATCAAATTCAAAATTGGAAAAATATTTTTCAATGGCAAGAAAAATTTTCTTTTATGAAAAATCTTGAATTTTCTGATATTTTGTGGCGAATTTCATAAAAATTCAAAATTTTTCTCGAAAATTGCAGGATTTTTTCCAGTCCTCCTCAAATATATTGCAAACTCTTCTTGAATCGAATTCAAAATTAAAAAAATATTTTTCAATGGCAAGAAAAATTTTATTTTATCAAAAATCTTGAATTTTCTGATATTTTGTGGCGAATTTCATGAAAATTCAAAATTATTGTCGAAAATTGCAGAATTTTTCCAATCCTCTTCAAATATTTGGCAAAGTCTTCTTGTATCGAATTCAAAATTGGAAAAATATTTTTCAATAGCAAGAAAAATTTTCTTTTATCAAAAATCTTGAATTTTCTGATTTTTTGTGGCGAATTTCATGAAAATTCAAAATTTTTGTCGAAAATTGCAGAATTTTTCCAATCCTCTTTAAATATTTTGCAAAGTCTTCTAGTATCGAATTCAAAACTGAAAAAATAATTTTCAATGGCGAGAAAAATTTTCTTTTATCAAAAATCTTGAATTTTCTCGTTTTTCGTGTAGAATTTCATGAAAATTCAAAATTTTTAACGAAAATTGCAGGATTTTTTCCAATCCTCTTCAAATATTTTGCAAACTCTACTAGTATCGAATTCAAAAGTAGAAAAATTTTTTTTAATAGCAAGAAAAATTTTCTTTTATTAAAAATCTTGAATTTTCTGATATTTTGTGGCGAATTTCATGAAAATTCAAAATTTTTGTCGAAAATTGCAGAATTTTTCCAATCCTCTTCAAATATTTTGCAAAGTCTTCTTGTATCAAATTCAAAATTGGAAAAATATTTTTCAATGGCAAGAAAAATTTTCTTTTATCAAAAATCTTGAATTTTCTGATATTTTGTGGCGAATTTCATGAAAATTCAAAATTTATGTCGAAAATTGCAGAATTTTTCCAATCCTCTTCAAATATTTTGCAAAGTCTTCTTGTATCGAATTCAAAATTGGAAAAATATTTTTCAATGGCAAGAAAAATTTTCTTTTATCAAAAATCTTGAATTTCATGAAAATTCAAAATTTTTGTCGAAAATTGCAGAATTTTTCCAATCCTCTTCAAATATTTTGCAAAGTCTTTTAGTATCGAATTCAAAACTGAAAAAATAATTTTCAATGGCGAGAAAAATTTTCTTTTATCAAAAATCTTGAATTTTCTAATATTTTGTGGCGATTTTCATGAAAATTCAAAATTTTTGTCGAAAATTGCAGATTTTTTCCAATCCTCTTCAAATATTTTGCAAAGTCTTCTTGTATCGAATTCAAAATTGGAAAAATATTTTTCAATGGCAAGAAAAATTTTCTTTTATCAAAAATCTTGAATTTTCTGATATTTTGTGGCGAATTTCATGAAAATTCAAAATTTTTGTCGAAAATTGCAGAATTTTTCCAATCCTCTTTAAATATTTTGCAAAGTCTTCTAGTATCGAATTCAAAACTGAAAAAATAATTTTCAATGGCGAGAAAAATTTTCTTTTATCAAAAATCTTGAATTTTCTCGTTTTTCGTGTAGAATTTCATGAAAATTCAAAATTTTTAACGAAAATTGCAGGATTTTTTCCAATCCTCTTCAAATATTTTGCAAACTCTACTAGTATCGAATTCAAAAGTAGAAAAATTTTTTTTAATAGCAAGAAAAATTTTCTTTTATTAAAAATCTTGAATTTTCTGATATTTTGTGGCGAATTTCATGAAAATTCAAAATTATTGTCGAAAATTGCAGAATTTTTCCAATCCTCTTCAAATATTTTGCAAAGTCTTCTTGTATCAAATTCAAAATTGGAAAAATATTTTTCAATGGCAAGAAAAGATTTTCTTTTATCAAAAATCTTGAATTTTCTGATATTTTGTGGCGAATTTCATGAAAATTCAAAATTTTTGTCGAAAATTGCAGAATTTTTCCAATCCTCTTCAAATATTTTGCAAAGTCTTCTTGTATCTGTTAGAATTTAAATTTTCGTAGTTAAAATATTTTATACTTCCGGTGTTCCTAGTTTATTATTCGGAATTTGGAAATTTAGTTTACGCGGGATTTCTTATTGGTAAGCGAGGGAAAAGTAGGTTTGATAGTTTTTGGCGGGGCAGAGCCCTTTTGGAGAGCAAAGAGTTTGGTCGTGCGTATCGGAAACCAAATATTGTAAAATTGTATTTAGCGTCAGTCGTGTTGAAATATAATTATGTGTATTTTAAAGGCAGTATGCTGCGCGAATCTTAACTTGTTATAACTAAAATTTAATTATTTTAATTCTAATTTAATAAATCGTGATTTATATTTTAAAATACAGTGGTAAAATCTCTGTGTCTTATTAAGCCTAAAACTCTGATGTTTCCTAGTTGCCCACTTTATTAAGTTTAGAAAAATCTCTAACAATTCAGAAGTGGGATTGTTTCAAGAAAATCCACCGTTGTACGGTTAAATTATTTTTTTTTTAGTTACAAAAAAAGATGAAATTTCCGTGCAAGAGTCTTAAGTGATTTGAAGTTCACACGTGGCTTGCAAAGCAGAAAACAGTGCTAGAGGAATATACGCAAGTGTAGTAAAATGTGAAATCAGTGGAAAGTTCCTGTGTTAAGTTGGAAATTCATGGATGATAACTTTGAGGACTTTCAGCAAAAATTTTACAACTCTACTATTGTAACGAGGAAAATGGCGGACAAGGAAAAATTCGACGCGTTAATGAAGGAAACGAAAAGACTTGAGGCGGAAGTTGAGAGGCAAAAGATAAGACGAGCAGAGGAAAAAGCCGAACATGACCGACGTTTGGCGGAATCGAGACACGAAATCACGAGTTTACAACGAGCGTTATCAGAGAGCAGCACTCATCAACCGATGGAGAGTTTTGCGGCATCAGCTGGCTCACAAGATGTTTTGGCGCAGGCATTGACTCAAATTGGACAAACTTTGCAGCAGTTCCAGAAAACATTTTCACTACCTCAGACATCAACTTCAGGGCAAGGTGGCAGTGTACAACAAATACTGTCGGATCCTCGAAGTATTATTAGTGAATTTTTGGGGAGTGAAGAACCTGAGAAGGCGAGAGTTTGGATTGAGGAGTTTGAAAGTGCCAAAACGATTCACGAGTGGAGTGATGCAGTGGCGTTAAGCATTGGGAAGTCTCGAATGAGAGAAGCAGCCCTCAAATGGTTACTAACGAAATCAGAAGATATTCAGGATTGTAATGCATTTGTCCGAACATTTAAATCAACTTTCTTAATATCTCAGAGTAAACCCGAGAAGTTGAAGACGATGATGGCGAGAGTTCAAGGTCCTAGAGAGTCTATTCAAAATTACTTTCACGACAAGGTTTGGCTCTGTACGAAATTACAACTAAGTGTGAACGAGATCCGAGACGAGATTGCAGCTGGTCTCTGGCTGAGGGAAGCGGCTGGGCATCTTATGGTGCAGACATTCAACTCCACCGATGGAATATTGCAGGAGTTGTTGAGATTCGAAAGCGTGGACAGTCGTCGTCGATCACGTATTGCTGGTCGCAAGGCAGAAGGAAATGCGTCAGTTATGGTGGTTCCTGGTTCCGGAGGAGCAGCTGATTCAAAGAAGTTGTCGGAGGTTGCAGAGAGAGTAAACAGGTTTGAGTCATCAAAATCGTCGGTAAGAAAATGTCATCGTTGTGGCTCTACGAGTCATTTAATTAAGAATTGTCCTAGTCCTAAACGTGAAATTATATGTTATAAGTGTAACACCCCGGGTCATATAGCGCCTCGATGTCCTCTTTTACTTGAAAATAAAAATAATGAAGTTTCGGGAGAAGTAAAATTAGTAAACAGGTCGGAAATCGATAAATCTTTTTCTAAATTTGTTCGTGAAATTCGGGTTAATAGTGTAATTTTGACAGCTCAAATTGATATGGGCGCTTCGGTTTGTACAATGAGAGCTTCCACAGTGTTAAATTCGAATTTTCAAATGATTCCAGTAAAGTCAAAGTTAGGTGGATTCGGATCAAGTGAAGTTTGGTCACCTGGTGTTGTGCGAGATTTAGTTCAATTAGATAAATTAAAACCAAAACAAATAGAAATGAGAATTGTTCCGGATACCGCTCAAGAATTTGACGTTATCTTAGGAAGACCGTTTACGGAGTCACTTGATTTAGTATACGAACGTGTAGGAAATGAACTAATTTTTTCCAATGTTGATGTAGTTGATCTAAAAAACGAAGAAAATGTGTCGCGAGTTTACAGTAATGAGGAAATTCAATTAGAGGCGGGAACGGTTAATTTTATAAATGTAAAGTCGAGTATAGGTGATATTCATTTGCCCGTTGCGAATATGGGAAATGAAGACCTGACGTTAAAAGTAGGAGAGAAGTTAGGGGATTTGGTGTGTACGGTAGAAGGGGTTCCAGTTCGAGTGGGGAGAGATAAGGCAATCGAAGACAGTGAGGTAGTGACAGATGTGACAGTCACGAGTGAGCAGAAAAGCGAATTACTTAGAATTTTAAACCAATATCTGGTTTGTATTGCGGACGATGAATCGCAGATAGGTTGTACGAACGTTTTAGAAATGGAAATTAAATGGAAAGATGATGCACAACCTTTTCATGTGAAACCGTACCGTTTAAATGCTCAGGATCGGACGGATTTAGACAAAATAATCGGAAAATATAGAGCTGCGGGTTTAATAAAGGATACGAATGCCGAAATTGTTAGTCCCGCTTTTATAGTGAGAAAACCGGACGGTACACCTAGGATGGTTGCGGACTATCGAGGAGTAAATAAAAATACGATACCATTTCATTTTCCCATACCGAATATAGACGATTTGTTAGAAGATTTAGTTGACGCTAAATTGTTTATTAAATTAGATTTGGCGCTTGGGTATTTACAGATGCCTTTAGAGGAAAATTCGAAGAAAAAAACCGCTTTTATTACAGAAACTCAAACTGGTCAGTTTGAGAGGGCAATGTTTGGGTTGTCGAATGCCCCTATGTATTTTGCCAAATTAATTGATCGCGTTTTAGGTATTGCTAGAAGAAATAAAATCGCGTTTATGTTCTTTGATGACATCTGTATACATGCTCGAGATTGGAATATTTTAATTATAAATTTAAAGGAAGTCTTAGAATTATTAAAAAGCGCTCGACTAACGTTAAATTTAAAAAAATGTTCTTTTGGTATGCGGCAAGTTGACTATTTAGGTTATACCTTAGGTGCGGGTTCGATTTCTCCAGGGGAAAGAAAGGTACGGGCAATACAGGATTTTCCAATTCCAAAGTCTAAACATGATGTAAGAAGATTTATTGGTTTATCAAGTTTTTTTCGACGCTTTATAGTAAATTTCTCGAAAATTGCAGCACCAATAACAGATTTACTGAAAGATAGCGAACAATTTGTGTGGTCTGATAGTCAACAAACGGCATTCAATAGTTTAAAAACGAGTTTAGTAAATAAACCAGTTTTAAAGGTTTATAACCCGAAAGCAGCCATCACTGAGTTGCATACTGATGCATCTGCAGTGGGTTTGGGGGCTATTCTTTTACAGGCGGATAAAATTGATGAGAAAAAACGTATGGTTTACGCTATTAGTAGAAAAACTACTGAGATCGAGGCAAAGTATCATTCTAGCCGCTTGGAGTTGATGGTAATTGCGTGGGCGTTAAAAAGACTTCGTCCGTTCTTGATCGGTATACCGTTTGTTATTGTCACTGATTGTAGATGTTTAGTTAATATTAACGCTTGGAAAACTCAAAGCTCGCAGATTGCCAGGTGGCTAAGCGAAATTTCTGAATTTAATTTTGAAATTAAACATTCGCCTGGCGAGAAAATGCAACATGTAGATGCTCTCTCAAGAGCGCCCATTTGTGAGGAAAGTTTGAAAGTAATGACAATAGAAACTTGGGAGGATGAGATTCTTATGTTTCAAAGAAGCGATCCATTAATAAACGAAATAATTAATATTCTCCAAAAACCTGAATCAAAGCGAACGAAATTAGAAAGAGATAGAGTGAAGGATATGAAGTTGAGCGAAGGTTTGTTGTTCAAAAGGCATGTAGTTAATTCTGTAGAAAAAGATTTATATTTTGTTCCCAAATCGATGAGAAAATCTATTGCAATTAGATATCATGACTTACATAGTCATTTAGGAGTAGATAAAACGATTGATCGAATTAAAGATTTTTATTACTTTCCTTACATGCGTCGATATATTAAAATGCATGTTCGAAATTGCCTTGAGTGCTTGTTGGCGAAACGTAAAGCTGGTCGGAAGGATGGTGAATTGCACCCGATTCCTCCTGGTCGAAAACCGTTCGAGGTTGTTCACTGCGATCATGTTGGGCCTTTCCCAACAACATCTCGTAAAAATAAATATGTACTTGGATTTATTGACAATTTGACAAAGTTTATTGTAATTTTTCCGGTATCGAATGTGAGCGCAAGAGTGACAGTTCAAAAGGCAGAGGAGTTAGTTAATCAATTTGGTGCTCCTTATCGTCTAGTTACTGATAGAGGTACGGGTTTTACCGCGGATCTTTTTGAGAAATTTTGTGAAAAGCATGGAATCCGTCACACGTTAACTTCGAGTCGTCATCCCCAAGCTAATGGCTTGGTTGAACGTTTAAATCAAACCATTATTCCGATTGTAAAAATTGCTACTCGTAGTGATGAAAATCAAGATTGGGATAAATATTTAAAGAAAATTGCGAGAGATATTAACACGTCAGTAAGTAAATCAACCGGGAAAAACCCCTTTCGAGTCACTCTTGGGCTACACACCTCGATTTGATGAGGGAAATCTTCGTGAAATTACTTTTATTAATGAAACGTATGAGTCACCTAGTTCAATTCAGAAAAAAATTCGTGCAAATATTATTAGCGAGCAAGAAAAATATAAGGTGTATTTTGATAAAAATAAAAACAAAACGGTCAAGTACAATGTGGGTGATATTGTTTTTGTAAAAAGAAACCCCATTGCTACTGGTTTCTCTACAAAGCTTCAATCGGCTTTTGGTGGACCTTTTGTTATTATAAGTCCCGAATTAAATGATACCTACCGTGTTAAAAAACTAAATGATTTTAGAGATAAAAAATTTTGAAACTACGATTCACGTTAATCAATTGAAGCTCTGGCGAGGAATTGATTTGGATGAGAATGATATTGAGAATTTCAAGGTCGTTACTGATACTTCTAAAATTGTTAGTTCGGAGGATAGTTTGAGTGAGTCGGAAAGTTCGAGTGATGATATTAAATCGATTGTAAGTGATTGTAATGTTTTGAAAGAGTCTGATTTGAGTGGTGAAGATGTAAGACGGAGTATGCGAGTGCGAAACCAACCTCAACGTCTGCAATATTGTTGATTGCGTTATGATTTGGATTTGTGATTTGGAATTGTAAGTTGGGGGACCAACTAAGGTTGAGGATGACCGATTGTTAGAATTTAAATTTTCGTAGTTAAAATATTTTATACTTCCGGTGTTCCTAGTTTATTATTCGGAATTTGGAAATTTAGTTTACGCGGGATTTCTTATTGGTAAGCGAGGGAAAAGTAGGTTTGATAGTTTTTGGCGGGGCAGAGCCCTTTTGGAGAGCAAAGAGTTTGGTCGTGCGTATCGGAAACCAAATATTGTAAAATTGTATTTAGCGTCAGTCGTGTTGAAATATAATTATGTGTATTTTAAAGGCAGTATGCTGCGCGAATCTTAACTTGTTATAACTAAAATTTAATTATTTTAATTCTAATTTAATAAATCGTGATTTATATTTTAAAATACAGTGGTAAAATCTCTGTGTCTTATTAAGCCTAAAACTCTGATGTTTCCTAGTTGCCCACTTTATTAAGTTTAGAAAAATCTCTAACATATCGAATTCAAAATTGGAAAAATATTTTTCAATGGCAAGAAAAATTTTCTTTTATCAAAAATCTTGAATTTTCTGATATTTTGTGGCGAATTTCATGAAAATTCAAAATTTTTGTCGAAAATTGCAGAATTTTTCCAATCCTCTTCAAATATTTTGCAAAGTCTTCTAGTATCGAATTCAAAATTGGAAAAAAAATATTTTTCAATGGCAAGAAAAATTTTCTTTTATCAAAAATCTTGAATTTTCTAATATTTTGTGGCGATTTTCATGAAAATTCAAAATTTTTGTCGAAAATTGCAGATTTTTTCCAATCCTCTTCAAATATTTTGCAAAGTCTTCTTGTATCGAATTTAAAATTGGAAAAATATTTTTCAATGGCAAGAAAAATTTTCTTTTATCAAAAATCTTGAATTTTCTCATTTTTGGTGTAGATATTTATGAAAATACAAAATTTTTGTCGAAAATTGCAGAATTTTTCCAATCCTCTTCAAATATTTTGCAAAGTCTTCTTATATCGAATTCAAAATTGGAAAAATATTTTTCAATGGCAAGAAAAATTTTCTTTTATCAAAAATCTTGAATTTTCTGATATTTTGTGGCGATTTTCATGAAAATACAAAATTTTTTTTGAAAATTGCAGGATTTTTTTCAATCCTCTTCAAATATTTAGCAAAGTCTTCTTGAATCGAATTCAAAATTGAAAAAATATTTTTCAATGGCAAGAAAAATTTTATTTTATCAAAAATCTTGAATTTTCTGATATTTTGTGGCGAATTTCATGAAAATTCAAAATTTTTGTCGAAAATTGCAGGATTTTTTCCAATCCTCCTCAAATATTTTGTAATGTCTTTTTCTATCGAATACAAAATTGGAAAAATATTTTTCTATGGCGAGAAAAATTTTCTTTTATCAAAAATCTTGAATTTTCTCATTTTTCGTATAGAATTTCATAAAAATTCAAAATTTTTGTCGAAAATTGCAGGATTTTTTCCAATCCTCCTCAAATATTTTGTAAAGTCTTTTTCTATGGAATACAAAACTGAAAAAATATTTTTCAATGGCGAGAAAAATTTTCTTTTATCAAAAATCTTGAATTTTCTCATTTTTCGTGGCGAATTTCATGAAAAATCAAAATTTTTCTCGAAAATTGCAGGATTTTTTCCAGTCCTCCTCAAATATTTTGCAAAGTCTTCTTGAATCGAATTTAAAATTGAAAAAATATTTTTTAATGGCAAGAAAAATTTTATTTTATCAAATATCTTAAAATTTTTTGATATTTTGTGGCGATTTTCATGAAAATTCAAAATTTTTGTCGAAAATTGCAGGATTTTTTCCAATCCTCCTCAAATATTTTGTAAAGTCTTTTTCTATCGAATACAAAACTGAAAAAATATTTTTCAATGGCGAGAAAAATTTTCTTTGATCAAAAATCTTGAATTTTCTCATTTTTGGTGTAGATATTCATGAAAATACAAAATTTTTTTCGAAAATTGCAAGATTTTTTTCAATCCTTTTCAAATATTTTGCAAAATCTTCTTGTATCGACTTCAAAATTGGAAAAATATTTTTCAATGGCAAGAAAAATTTTCTTTTATCAAAAATCTTGAATTTTCTGATGTTTTGTGGCGAATTTCATGAAAATTCAAAATTTTTGTCGAAAATTGCAGGATTTTTTCCCAACCTCTTCAAATATTTTGCAAAGTCTTCTTGTATCGAATTACAAATTGGAGAAATATTTTTCAATGGCAAGAAAAATTTTCTTTTATCAAAAATCTTGAATTTTCTGATATTTTGTGGCGAATTTCATGAAAATTTAAAATTTTTGTCGAAAATTGCAAAATTTTTCCAATCCTCTTCAAATATTTTGCAAAGTCTACTAGCATCAAATTCAAAATTGGAAAAATATTTTTCAATGGCAAGAAAAATTTTCTTTTATGAAAAATCTTGAATTTTCTGATATTTTGTGGCGAATTTCATAAAAATTCAAAATTTTTCTCGAAAATTGCAGGATTTTTTCCAGTCCTCCTCAAATATATTGCAAACTCTTCTTGAATCGAATTCAAAATTAAAAAAATATTTTTCAATGGCAAGAAAAATTTTATTTTATCAAAAATCTTGAATTTTCTGATATTTTGTGGCGAATTTCATGAAAATTCAAAATTATTGTCGAAAATTGCAGAATTTTTCCAATCCTCTTCAAATATTTGGCAAAGTCTTCTTGTATCGAATTCAAAATTGGAAAAATATTTTTCAATAGCAAGAAAAATTTTCTTTTATCAAAAATCTTGAATTTTCTGATTTTTTGTGGCGAATTTCATGAAAATTCAAAATTTTTGTCGAAAATTGCAGAATTTTTCCAATCCTCTTTAAATATTTTGCAAAGTCTTCTAGTATCGAATTCAAAACTGAAAAAATAATTTTCAATGGCGAGAAAAATTTTCTTTTATCAAAAATCTTGAATTTTCTCGTTTTTCGTGTAGAATTTCATGAAAATTCAAAATTTTTAACGAAAATTGCAGGATTTTTTCCAATCCTCTTCAAATATTTTGCAAACTCTACTAGTATCGAATTCAAAAGTAGAAAAATTTTTTTTAATAGCAAGAAAAATTTTCTTTTATTAAAAATCTTGAATTTTCTGATATTTTGTGGCGAATTTCATGAAAATTCAAAATTATTGTCGAAAATTGCAGAATTTTTCCAATCCTCTTCAAATATTTTGCAAAGTCTTCTTGTATCAAATTCAAAATTGGAAAAATATTTTTCAATGGCAAGAAAAATTTTCTTTTATCAAAAATCTTGAATTTTCTGATATTTTGTGGCGAATTTCATGAAAATTCAAAATTTTTGTCGAAAATTGCAGAATTTTTCCAATCCTCTTCAAATATTTTGCAAAGTCTACTAGCATCAAATTCAAAATTGGAAAAATATTTTTCAATGGCAAGAAAAATTTTCTTTTATGAAAAATCTTGAATTTTCTGATATTTTGTGGCGAATTTCATAAAAATTCAAAATTTTTCTCGAAAATTGCAGGATTTTTTCCAGTCCTCCTCAAATATTTTGCAAACTCTTCTTGAATCGAATTCAAAATTAAAAAAATATTTTTCAATGGCAAGAAAAATTTTATTTTATCAAAAATCTTGAATTTTCTGATATTTTGTGGCGAATTTCATGAAAATTCAAAATTATTGTCGAAAATTGCAGAATTTTTCCAATCCTCTTCAAATATTTGGCAAAGTCTTCTTGTATCGAATTCAAAATTGGAAAAATATTTTTCAATAGCAAGAAAAATTTTCTTTTATCAAAAATCTTGAATTTTCTGATTTTTTGTGGCGAATTTCATGAAAATTCAAAATTTTTGTCGAAAATTGCAGAATTTTTCCAATCCTCTTTAAATATTTTGCAAAGTCTTCTAGTATCGAATTCAAAACTGAAAAAATAATTTTCAATGGCCAGAAAAATTTTCTTTTATCAAAAATCTTGAATTTTCTCGTTTTTCGTGTAGAATTTCATGAAAATTCAAAATTTTTAACGAAAATTGCAGGATTTTTTCCAATCCTCTTCAAATATTTTGCAAACTCTACTAGTATCGAATTCAAAATTGGAAAAATATTTTTCAATGGCAAGAAAAATTTTCTTTTATCAAAAATCTTGAATTTTCTGATTTTTTGTGGCGAATTTCATGAAAATTCAAAATTTTTGTCGAAAATTGCAGAATTTTTACAATCCTCTTTAAATATTTTGCAAAGTCTTCTAGTATCGAATTCAAAACTGAAAAAATAATTTTCAATGGCGAGAAAAATTTTCTTTTATCAAAAATCTTGAATTTTCTCGTTTTTCGTGTAGAATTTCATGAAAATTCAAAATTTTTGTCGAAAATTGCAGAATTTTTCCAATCCTCTTCAAATATTTTGCAAAGTCTTCTTGTATCGAATTAAAAATTGGAAAAATATTTTTCAATGGCAAGAAAAATTTTCTTTTATCAAAAATCTTGAATTTTCTGATATTTTGTGGCGAATTTCATGAAAATTCAAAATTTTTGTCGAAAATTGCAGAATTTTTCCAATCCTCTTTAAATATTTTGCAAAGTCTTCTAGTATCGAATTCAAAACTGAAAAAATAATTTTCAATGGCGAGAAAAATTTTCTTTTATCAAAAATCTTGAATTTTCTAATATTTTGTGGCGATTTTCATGAAAATTCAAAATTTTTGTCGAAAATTGCAGATTTTTTCCAATCCTCTTCAAATATTTTGCAAAGTCTTCTTGTATCGAATTCAAAATTGGAAAAATATTTTTCAATGGCAAGAAAAATTTTCTTTTATCAAAAATCTTGAATTTTCTGATTTTTTGTGGCGAATTTCATGAAAATTCAAAATTTTTGTCGAAAATTGCAGAATTTTTCCAATCCTCTTTAAATATTTTGCAAAGTCTTCTAGTATCGAATTCAAAACTGAAAAAATAATTTTCAATGGCGAGAAAAATTTTCTTTTATCAAAAATCTTGAATTTTCTCGTTTTTCGTGTAGAATTTCATGAAAATTCAAAATTTTTAACGAAAATTGCAGGATTTTTTCCAATCCTCTTCAAATATTTTGCAAACTCTACTAGTATCGAATTCAAAAGTAGAAAAATTTTTTTTAATAGCAAGAAAAATTTTCTTTTATTAAAAATCTTGAATTTTCTGATATTTTGTGGCGAATTTCATGAAAATTCAAAATTATTGTCGAAAATTGCAGAATTTTTCCAATCCTCTTCAAATATTTTGCAAACTCTACTAGTATCGAATTCAAAAGTAGAAAAATTTTTTTTAATAGCAAGAAAAATTTTCTTTTATTAAAAATCTTGAATTTTCTGATATTTTGTGGCGAATTTCATGAAAATTCAAAATTATTGTCGAAAATTGCAGAATTTTTCCAATCCTCTTCAAATATTTTGCAAACTCTACTAGTATCGAATTCAAAAGTAGAAAAATTTTTTTTAATAGCAAGAAAAATTTTCTTTTATTAAAAATCTTGAATTTTCTGATATTTTGTGGCGAATTTCATGAAAATTCAAAATTATTGTCGAAAATTGCAGAATTTTTCCAATCCTCTTCAAATATTTTGCAAAGTCTTCTTGTATCAAATTTAAAATTGGAAAAATATTTTTCAATGGCAAGAAAAATTTTCTTTTATCAAAAATCTTGAATTTTCTGATATTTTATGGCGAATTTCATGAAAATTCAAAATTTTTGTCGAAAATTGCAGAATTTTTCCAATCCTCTTCAAATATTTTGCAAAGTCTTCTTGTATCGAATTCAAAATTGGAAAAATATTTTTCAATGGCAAGAAAAATTTTCTTTTATCAAAAATCTTGAATTTTCTGATATTTTGTGGCGAATTTCATGAAAATTCAAAATTTTTGTCGAAAATTGCAGGATTTTTTCCAATCCTCTTCAAATATTTTGCAAAGTCTTCTTGTATCGAATTCAAAACTGAAAAAATAATTTTCAATGGCGAGAAAAATTTTCTTTTATCAAAAATCTTGAATTTTCTAATATTTTGTGGCGATTTTCATGAAAATTCAAAATTTTTGTCGAAAATTGCAGATTTTTTCCAATCCTCTTCAAATATTTTGCAAAGTCTTCTTGTATCGAATTCAAAATTGGAAAAATATTTTTCATGAGCAAGAAAAATTTTCTTTTATTAAAAATCTTGAATTTTCTGATATTTTGTGGCGAATTTCATGAAAATTCAAAATTTTTGTCGAAAATTGCAGAATTTTTCCAATCCTCATAAAATATTTTGCAAAGTCTTCTAGTATCGATTTCAAAATAGGAAAAATAATTTTCAATAGCGAGAAAAATTTTCTTTTATCAAAAATCTTGAATTTTCTCGTTTTTTCGTGTAGAATTTCATGAAAATTCAAAATTTTTAACGAAAATTGCAGGATTTTTTCCAATCCTCTTCAAATATTTTGCAAACTCTACTAGTATCGAATTCAAAAGTAGAAAAATTTTTTTCAATAGCAAGAAAAATTTTCTTTTATTAAAAATCTTGAATTTTCTGATATTTTGTGGCGAATTTCATGAAAATTCAAAATTATTGTCGAAAATTGCAGAATTTTTCCAATCCTCTTCAAATATTTTGCAAAGTCTTCTTGTATCAAATTCAAAATTGGAAAAATATTTTTCAATGGCAAGAAAAGATTTTCTTTTATCAAAAATCTTGAATTTTCTGATATTTTGTGGCGAATTTCATGAAAATTCAAAATTTTTGTCGAAAATTGCAGAATTTTTCCAATCCTCTTCAAATATTTTGCAAAGTCTTCTTGTATCGAATTCAAAATTGGAAAAATATTTTTCAATGGCAAGAAAAATTTTCTTTTATCAAAAATCTTGAATTTTCTGATATTTTGTGGCGAATTTCATGAAAATTCAAAATTTTTGTCGAAAATTGCAGAATTTTTCCAATCCTCTTCAAATATTTTGCAAAGTCTTCTAGTATCGAATTCAAAATTGGAAAAATATTTTTAAATGGCAAGAAAAATTTTCTTTTATCAAAAATCTTGAATTTTCTAATATTTTGTGGCGATTTTCATGAAAATTCAAAATTTTTGTCGAAAATTGCAGATTTTTTCCAATCCTCTTCAAATATTTTGCAAAGTCTTCTTGTATCGAATTTAAAATTAGAAAAATATTTTTCAATGGCAAGAAAAATTTTCTTTTATCAAAAATCTTGAATTTTCTTATTTTTGGTGTAGATATTTATGAAAATACAAAATTTTTGTCGAAAATTGCAGAATTTTTCCAATCCTCTTCAAATATTTTGCAAAGTCTTCTTATATCGAATTCAAAATTGGAAAAATATTTTTCAATGGCAAGAAAAATTTTCTTTTATCAAAAATCTTGAATTTTCTGATATTTTGTGGCGATTTTCATGAAAATACAAAATTTTTTTTGAAAATTGCAGGATTTTTTTCAATCCTCTTCAAATATTTAGCAAAGTCTCCTTGAATCGAATTCAAAATTGAAAAAATATTTTTCAATGGCAAGAAAAATTTTATTTTATCAAAAATCTTGAATTTTCTGATATTTTGTGGCGAATTTCATGAAAATTCAAAATTTTTGTCGAAAATTGCAGGATTTTTTCCAATCCTCCTCAAATATTTTGTAATGTCTTTTTCTATCGAATACAAAATTGGAAAAATATTTTTCTATGGCGAGAAAAATTTTCTTTTATCAAAAATCTTGAATTTTCTCATTTTTCGTATAGAATTTCATAAAAATTCAAAATTTTTGTCGAAAATTGCAGGATTTTTTCCAATCCTCCTCAAATATTTTGTAAAGTCTTTTTCTATGGAATACAAAACTGAAAAAATATTTTTCAATGGCGAGAAAAATTTTCTTTTATCAAAAATCTTGAATTTTCTCATTTTTCGTGGCGAATTTCATGAAAAATCAAAAATTTCTCGAAAATTGCAGGATTTTTTCCAGTCCTCCTTAAATATTTTGCAAAGTCTTCTTGAATCGAATTTAAAATTGAAAAAATATTTTTTAATGGCAAGAAAAATTTTATTTTATCAAATATCTTAAAATTTTTTGATATTTTGTGGCGAATTTCATGAAAATTCAAAATTTTTGTCGAAAATTGCAGGATTTTTTCCAATCCTCCTCAAATATTTTGTAAAGTCTTTTTCTATCGAATACAAAATTGGAAAAATATTTTTCTATGGCGAGAAAAATTTTCTTTTATCAAAAATCTTGAATTTTCTCATTTTTCGTATAGAATTTCATAAAAATTCAAAGTTTTTGTCGAAAATTGCAGGATTTTTTCCAATCCTCCTCAAATATTTTGTAAAGTCTTTTTCTATCGAATACAAAACTGAAAAAATATTTTTCAATGGCGAGAAAAATTTTCTTTGATCAAAAATCTTGAATTTTCTCATTTTTGGTGTAGATATTCATGAAAATACAAAATTTTTTTCGAAAATTGCAAGATTTTTTTCAATCCTTTTCAAATATTTTGCAAAGTCTTCTTGTATCGACTTCAAAATTGGAAAAATATTTTTCAATGGCAAGAAAAATTTTCTTTTATCAAAAATCTTGAATTTTCTGATGTTTTGTGGCGAATTTCATGAAAATTCAAAATTTTTGTCGAAAATTGCAGGATTTTTTCCCAACCTCTTCAAATATTTTGCAAAGTCTTCTTGTATCGAATTCAAAATTGGAAAAATATTTTTCAATAGCAAGAAAAATTTTCTTTTATCAAAAATCTTGAATTTTCTGATATTTTGTGGCGAATTTCATGAAAATTTAAAATTTTTGTCGAAAATTGCAGAATTTTTCCAATCCTCTTCAAATATTTTGCAAAGTCTACTAGCATCAAATTCAAAATTGGAAAAATATTTTTCAATGGCAAGAAAAATTTTCTTTTATGAAAAATCTTGAATTTTCTGATATTTTGTGGCGAATTTCATAAAAATTCAAAATTTTTCTCGAAAATTGCAGGATT
>JAVJHS010000551.1:0-23000 GCA_032873175.1 Leptopilina drosophilae | reverse complement strand
ATACAATTGAATAGATTGAACGAACTTACATAAGTGATGCTCAATCCAAATTGTATGAGATGTCTCGTCCGAAAAGATCACTTCCTCCTCACCCGAAACAGACCCACATGCGAGTTTCGGAAAGCTTTAAAACATAATGACTGGAAAAGGAAGTGAGAGCAGGACGACACCTGGCAGTGGCGCTAAAAACTTCAACTATATAAAATTACTGTAGCGGAACAAGCAGTACCACGGTACTACGTTTTTTGATCTTTTCGGACGAGACATCTCATACAATTTGTATTGAGCATCACTTAGGTAAGTTCGTTCAATCCATTCCATTCCGAGCCAACAAAAAAATTTTCTTTGTATTCTGTCTAAGAAATTAGACTTCCAAAAACACTAAATTCGTTTTTTTAAGGCTAAGATTTTAGATTGTAGTTGTTTATAGTCATTTCATTAAACACAGCTTAGCTCCCTTCCTAAAAATTATTCCTCTATTTTATACTAATTTCGACAAACTAGCGCTAATAATTTCGACCAATAAAAACATTTCCTTTGCATTCTATCCAAGAAATTTGTCTTTCAAAAATACTAAATTCGTTTCAATCAAGTCTGAAATTCTAGATTGAAGTAGTTGTTTACAGTAATTTTTATTAAAGCAATTTTGCTCTCTTCCCAAAAATAATCCATCTATTTTCAAACAATTTTGATAAAAAAGCGGGACTATTTCAGAGCCAATAAAAATTTTTTTTTTGCATTAGATACCAAAAATTAGTCTTTCAAAAATACTTAATTCGTTTCAATCAAGTCTGAAATTTTAGACTGAAGTAGTTGTTTATAGTAATTTTTATTAAAGCAATTTTGCTCCTTTTCTAAAAATTATTCCTCTTTTCTTAAATTAATCCTCCATTTTCGAATAATTTCTAAGAACCGGCGCCGCTAATTTCGAGCCAACAAAAAATTTTTCTTTGTATTCTGTCTAAGAAATTAGACTTCCAAAAACACTAAATTCGTTTTTTTAAGGCTAAGATTTTAGATTGCAAAAGTTATTTATAATCATATCTTAAAAGACAACTTTGCTTCCTCCCTAAAAAATATTCTTCTATTTTGGAATAATTTCCTCGAAGCAGCGCTACTCATTTCGAGCCAACGAATAAATTTCCTTTGCATTCTATCCAAGAAATTAATCTTTCTAAAATACTAAATTCCTTTTTTTCAAGCCCGAGATTTTAGACTCAAGTAGTTGCTTTTAGACTGTTTATAAAAGACAACTTTGCACCCTACTAAAAATTATTCCTCTATTTTTAAATAATTTCGACAAACCAGCGCAACTTATTCCGAGCAAACAAAAAATTTTTCTTTGTATTCTTTCATAGAAATTAGACTTCCAAAAACACTAAATTCGTTTTTTTAAGGTTAAGATTTTAGAAAGTAGTTGTTTATAGTCTGTTAATAAAAGACAACTTTGCCCCCTACCTAAAAACTATTCCTCTATTTTTAAATAATTTCGACAAACTATTTTAGATTGAAGTAGTTGTTTATAGTCTGTTCATAAAAGACAACTTTGCTCCCTTCCCAAAAATTACTCTTCTATTTTGGAATAATTTCCTCGAAGCAGCGCTACTCTTTTCGAGCCAACGAATAAATTTCCTTTGCATTCTATCCAAGAAATTAATCTTTCTAAAATACTAAATTCGTTTTTTCAAGCCTGAGATTTATGACTCAAGTCGTTGCTTATAGTCATTTCATAAAAGACAACTTTGCACCCTACCCAAAAATTATTCTTTTTTTTGAATAATTTCCTCCAAGCAGCGCCACTAATTCCGAGCAAACAAAACAATTTTCCTTGTATTCTGTCTATGAAATTAGGCTTCCCAAAACACTAAATTCGTTTTTAAGCCTAAGATTTTACACTCAAGTCGTTGCTTATAGTCTTTTCATGAAAAACAACTTTGCACCCTACCCAAAAATTATTCCTCTATTTTCAAATAATTTTGACAAACCAGCGCCATTAATTTCCAGCCAACGAACAAATTTCCTTTGCATTCTTTCTAAAAAATTAGACTACCAAAAACACTAATTTTTTTTTTAGACTAAGGTTTTAGATTGCATCAGTTGTTTATAGTAATTTCTTAAAAGACAACTTTGCTCCCTCCCCAAAAATTATTCTTCTATTATCGAATAATTTTAAAGAACCATTGCCACTAATTCCGAGCAAACAAAAAGTCTACTTTGCATCCCATCTAAGAAATAAATCTTCAAATAACACTAAGTTCGTTATTCTTAAGCCTCAGATTTATGACTCAAGTCGTTGCTTATAGTCTGTTCATAAAAGACAACTTTTCACCCTACCCAAAAATCATTCCTCTATTTTCAAATAATTTTGACAAACCAGCGCCACTAATTTCAAGCCAACAAAAAAATTTCCTTGTATTCTATCTAAGAAATTAGACTTCCAAAGACACTAAATTCGGTTTTTTAAGGCAAAGATTTTAGATTGCAGCAGTTGTTTATAGTCATTTCTTAAAAGACAACTTTGCTCCCTCCCTAAAAATTATTCTTCTATTTTGGAATAATTTCCTCGAAGCAGCGCAACTTATTTCGAGCCAACGAATAAATTTCCTTTGCATTTTATCCAAGAAATTAATCTTTCTAAAATACTAAATTCGTTTTTTCAATCCTGAGATTTATGACTCAAGTTGTTGCTTATAGTCTTTTTATAAAAGACAACTTTGCACCCTACCCAAAAATTATTCTCTATTTTCAAATAATTGCGACAAACCAGCGCCACTAATTCCCAGCCAACAAAAAAATTTCCTTTGTATTCCATCTAAGAAATAAGACTTTCAAAAACACTAAATTCGTTTTTTCAAGGCTAAAATTTTAGATTAAAGTAGTTGTTTATAGTCATTTCTTAAAAGACAACTTTGCTCCATCCCCAAAAATTATTCTTCTTTTTCCAAATAATTTCGAGAAATCAGCGTCACTAATTCCGAGCCAACAAAAAACTTTCCTTAGCAGTCTATCCAAGAAGTTTGTCTTCCGTAAACATCAAATTCGTCTTTTTCAAGCCTGAAATTTTAGATTGAAGTAGTCGTTTATAGTAATTTTCATTAAAGCAACGTTGCTCCCTCCCCAAAAATTATTCTTCTCTTTTCAAATATTATAGACGAATCAGCGCCATTATTTCCGAGCCAACAAAAAAATTTCCTTTGCATTCTATCCAAGAAATTAATCTTTTATAAACACTAAATTCGTCTTTTTCAAGCCTGAAATTTTAGATTGAAGTAGTCGTTTATAGTAATTTTCATTAAAGCAACGTTGCTCCCTTCCTTAAAATTATTCCTCTGTTTTCAAATACTTTCTGCAAACCAGCGCCACTAATTCCGAGCCAACAAATAAATTTCTTTTGGTTTATTTCTAAGAACCTAATCTTTCAAAAACACTAAATTCGTTATTTTAAAACCTTAGATTTTAGATTCAGGTAGTTGTTAATAGTCAATCTTAAACGACAGCTTTGCACCCACCTCAAAAATTATTCTTCTATTTTCGGTTAATTTTGAAGAACCAGCGCCACCAATTCCGAGCCAACAAATAAATTACCTTATCATTCTATCCAAGTAATTTGTCTTCCGCAAACACTTAATTCGTTTTTTTCAAGCTACAGATTTTAGACTCAAGCAGTTGTTTTTAATCATTTCATTAAACACAGCTTTGCTCCCTTCTCAACATTATTTTTCTATTTCTTTTGCATTTCCTTTGCATTCTATCCAAGAAATAAGTCTTCCAAAAACACTTCATTCGTTTAATCAAGCCTAAAATTTTAGATTGAAGTAGCTGTTTATTGTAATTTTTATTAAAGCAACTTTGCTCCCTTTTCAAAAATTATTCCTCTATTTTAAATAATTTCGACAAACTAGCACTACTAATTTCGAGCCAACAAATAAATTTCCTTTGCATTCTATCTAAGAAATTAGACTTCCAAAAACACTAAATTCGTTTTTTCCAAGCTTAAGATTTTAGACTCAAGTAGTTGTTTATAGTCTGTTCTTCAAAGACAACTTTGCTCCCTCCCCAAAAATTATTCGTTTTTTTTCACATAATTTCTACGAACTAGCGTCACTAATTTCGACCCAACAAAAATATTCCTTAGCATTCTATCCAAGAAATTTGTCTTCCGTAAACACTAAATTCTTTTTTTAAGCCTGTAACTTTAGATTGAAGTAGTTGTTTATAGTCATTTCTTAAAAGACAACTTTGCTCCTTCCCCAAAAATTATTCTTCTTTTTCCAAATATTTTCGACGAATCATCGCCACTATTTCCGAGCCAACAAAAAAATTTCCTTTGCATTCTATCCAAGAAATTAATCTTTTATAAACACTAAATTCGTTTTTTCAAGCCCGAAATTTTAGATTGAAGTAGTTGTTTATAGTAATTTTTATTAAAGCAACTTTGCTCCCTTCCTTAAAATTATTCCTCTATTTTCAAATACTTTCTACAAACCAGCGCCACTCATTCCGAGCCAACAAATAAATTTCTTTTGCATTATTTCTAAGAACCTAATCTTTCAAAAACACTAAATTCGTTTTTTTAAAACCTTAGATTTTAGATTCAAGTAGTTGTTAATAGTCAATCTTAAACGACAGCTTTGCTCCCACCTCAAAATTTATTCTATTATTTTCGGATAATTTTGAAGAACCAGCGCCACTAATTCCTAGCCAACAAAAAACTTTCCTTAGCATTCTATCCAAGAAGTTTGTCTTCTGTAAACACTAAATACTTTTTTTAAGCCTGTAACTTTAGATTGAAGTTGTTGTTTATAGTCATTTCTTAAAAGACAACTTTGCTTCTTCCCCAAAAATTAATCTTCATTTTTTCAAATATTTTCGACGAATCATCGCCACAATTTCTGAGCCAACAAAAAAATTTCCTTGGCATTCTATCCAAGAAATTAATCTTTTATAAAAACTAAATTCATTTTTTCAAGCCCGAAATTTTAGATTGAAGTAGTTGTTTATAGTAATTTTTATTAAAGCAACTTTGCTCCCTTCCTTAAAATTATTCCTCAGTTTTCAAATACTTTCTGTAAACCACCGCCACTAATTCCGAGCCAACAAATAAATTTCTTTTGGTTTATTTCTAAGAACCTAATCTTTCAAAAACACTAAATTCGTTATTTTAAAACCTTAGATTTTAGATTCAAGTAGTTGTTAATAGTCAAACTTAAACAACAGCTTTGCACCCACCTCAAAAATTATTCTTCTATTTTCGGTTAATTTTGAAGAACCAGCGCCACCAATTCCGAGCCAACAAATAAATTACCTTATCAGTCTATCCAAGTAATTTGTCTTCCGCAAACACTTAATTCGTTTTTTTCAAGCCACAGATTTTAGACTCAAGCAGTTGTTTTAAATCATTTCATTAAACACAGCTTTGCTCCCTTCTCAACATTATTTCTCTATTTCTTTTGCATTCTATCCAAGAAATTAGTCTTCCAAAAACACTTCATTCGCTTAATCAAGCCCAAAATTTTAGATTGAAGTAGCGTCACTAATTTCAACCCAACAAAAATATTCCTTAGCATTCTATCCAAGAAATTCGTCTTCCGTAAACACTAAATTCTTTTTTCAAGCCTGTAACTTTAGATTGAAGTAGCTGTTTATAGTCATTTCTTAAAAGACAACTTCGCTCCCTCCCCAAAAATTATTCATCTTTTTTCAAATATTTTCGACGAATCAGCGCCATTATTTCCGAGCCAACAAAAAAATTTCCTTTGCCAATTTCCTTTGCCATCCAAGAAATTAATCTTTTTTAAACACTAAATTCGTTTTTTCAAGCCCGAAATTTTAGATTGAAGTAGTTGTTTATAGTAATTTTTATTAAAGCAACTTTGCTCCCTTCCTAAAAATTATTCCTTTATTTTTTAATACTTTCTACAAACCAGCGCCACTAATTCCGAGCCAACAAATAAATTTCTTTTGCATTATTTCTAAGAACCTAATCTTTCAAAAACAGTAAATTCGTTTTTTTAAAACCTTAGATTTTAGATTCAAGTAGTTGTTGATAGTCAATCTTAAACGACAGCTTTGCTCCCACCTCAAAAATTATTCTTCTATTTTCGGATAATTTTGAAGAACGAGCGCCACTAATTCCGAGCCAACAAATAAATTACCTTATCATTCTATCCAAGAAATTAGTCTTCCAAAAACACTTCATTCGTTTAATCAAGCCTAAAATTTTAGATTGAAGTAGCTCTTTATTCTAATTTTTATTAAAGCAACTTTGCTCCCTTTTTAAAAATTATTCCTCTATTTTAAATAATTTCGACAAACTAGCACTACTAATTTCGAGCCAACAAATAAATTTCCTTTGCATTCTATCTAAGAAATTAGACTTCCAAAAACACTAAATTCGTTTTTTCCAAGCATGAGATTTTAGTCTCAAGTAGTTGTTTATAGTCTGTTCTTTAAAGACAATTTTGCTTCCTCCCCAAAAATTATTCTTTTATTTTCGCATAATTTCGACGAACTAGCGTCACTAATTTCGACCCAACAAAAATATTCCGTAGCATTCTATCCAAGAAATTCGTCTTCCGTAAACACTAAATTATTTTTTCAAGCATGAGATTTTAGATTGAAGTAGCTGTTTATAGTCATTTCTTAAAAGACAACTTTGCTCCTTCCCCGAAAATTATTCTTCTTTTTTCAAATATTTTCGACGATTCAACGCCATTATTTCCGAGCCAACAAAAAAATTTTCTTTGCATTTTATCCAAGAAATTAATCTTTTATAAACACTAAATTCATTTTTTCAAGCCCGAAATTTTAGATTGAAGTAGTTGATATAGTAATTTTTATTAAAGCAACTTTGCTCCCTTCCTAAAAATTATTCCTTTTTTTTAATACTTTCTACAAACCAGCGCCACTAATTCCGAGCCAACAAATAAATTTCTTTTGCATAATGTCTAAAAACCTAATCTTTCAAAAACAGTAAATTAGTTTTTTTAAAACCTTAGATTTTAGATTCAAGTAGTTGTTAATAGTCAATCTTAAATGACAGCTTTGCTCCCACCTCAAAAATTATTCTTCTATTTTCGGATAATTTTGAAGAACGAGCGCCACTAATTCCGAGCCAACAAATAAATTACCTTATCATTCTATCCAAGAAATTTGTCTTCCGCAAACACTTAATTCGTTTTTTTTAAGCCACAGATTTTAGACTCAAGCAGTTGTTTTTAATCATTTCATTAAACACAGCTTTGCTCCCTTTTCAAAAATTATTCCTCTATTTTAAATAATTCGACAAACTAGCACTACTAATTCCGAGCCAACAAATAAATTTCCTTTGCATTCTATCTAAGAAATTAGACTTCCAAAAACACTAAATTCGTTTTTTCCAAGCATGAGATTTTAGTCTCAAGTAGTTGTTTATAGTCTGTTCTTTAAAGACAACTTTGCTCCCTCCCCAAAAATTATTCGTTTTTTCACATAATTTCGACGAACTAGCGCCACTAATTTCGACCCAACAAAAATATTCCTTAGCATTCTATCCAAGAAATTTGTCTTCCGTAAACACTAAATTCTTTTTTTAAGCCTGTAACTTTAGATTGAAGTAGTTGTTTATAGTCATTTCTTAAAAGACAACTTTGCTCTTTCCCCGAAAATTATTCTTCTTTTTTCAAATATTTTCGACGATTCAACGCCATTATTTCCGAGCCAACAAAAAAATTTCCTTTGCATTTTATCCAAGAAATTAATCTTTTATAAACACTAAATTCATTTTTTCAAGCCCGAAATTTTAGATAAAAGTAGTTGTTTATAGTAATTTTTATTAAAGCAACTTTGCTCCCTTTCTAAAAAATATTCCTTTATTTTTAAATACTTTCTACAAACCAGCGCCACTAATTCCGAGCCAACAAATAAATTTCTTTTGCATTATTTCTAAGAACCTAATCTTTCAAAAACAGTAAATTCGTTTTTTTAAAACCTTAGATTTTAGATTCAAGTAGTTGTTAATAGTCAATCTTAAATGACAGCTTTGCTCCCACCTCAAAAATTATTCTTCTATTTTCGGATAATTTTGAAGAACGAGCGCCACTAATTCCGAGCCAACAAATAAATTACCTTATCATTCTATCCAAGAAATTTGTCTTCCGCAAACACTTAATTCGTTTTTTTTAAGCCACAGATTTTAGACTCAAGCAGTTGTTTTTAATCATTTCATTAAACACAGCTTTGCTCCCTTTTCAAAAATTATTCCTCTATTTTAAATAATTCGACAAACTAGCACTACTAATTCCGAGCCAACAAATAATTTTCCTTTGCATTCTATCTAAGAAATTAGACTTCCAAAAACACTAAATTCGTTTTTTCCAAGCATGAGATTTTAGTCTCAAGTAGTTGTTTATAGTCTGTTCTTTAAAGACAACTTTGCTCCCTCCCCAAAAATTATTCGTTTTTTCACATAATTTCGACGAACTAGCGCCACTAATTTCGACCCAACAAAAATATTCCTTAGCATTCTATCCAAGAAATTTGTCTTCCGTAAACACTAAATTCTTTTTTTAAGCCTGTAACTTTAGATTGAAGTAGTTGTTTATAGTCATTTCTTAAAAGACAACTTTGCTCTTTCCCCGAAAATTATTCTTCTTTTTTCAAATATTTTCGACGATTCAACGCCATTATTTCCGAGCCAACAAAAAAATTTCCTTTGCATTTTATCCAAGAAATTAATCTTTTATAAACACTAAATTCATTTTTTCAAGCCCGAAATTTTAGATAAAAGTAGTTGTTTATAGTAATTTTTATTAAAGCAACTTTGCTCCCTTTCTAAAAAATATTCCTTTATTTTTAAATACTTTCTACAAACCAGCGCCACTAATTCCGAGCCAACAAATAAATTACCTTATCATTCTATCCAAGAAATTTGTCTTCCGCAAACACTTAATTCGTTTTTTTTAAGCCACAGATTTTAGACTCAAGCAGTTGTTTTTAATCATTTCATTAAACACAGCTTTGCTCCCTCCTCAACATTATTTCTCTATTTCCTTTGCATTCTATCCAAGAAATTTGTCTTCCAAAAACACTTCATTCGCTTAATCAAGCCTAAAATTTTAGATTGAAGTAGCTGTTTATTGTAATTTTTATTAAAGCAACTTTGCTCCCTTTTCAAAAATTATTCCTCTATTTTAAATAATTCGACAAACTAGCACTACTAATTCCGAGCCAACAAATAAATTTCCTTTGCATTCTATCTAAGAAATTAGACTTCCCAAAACACTAAATTCGTTTTTTCCAAGCTTGAGATTTTAGACTCAAGTAGTTGTTTATAGTTTGTTCTTTAAAGACAACTTTGCTCCCTCCCCAAAAATTATTCGTTTTTTCACATAATTTCGACGATTCAACGCCATTATTTCCGAGCCAACAAAAAAATTTCCTTTGCATTTTATCCAAGAAATTAATCTTTTATAAACACTAAATTCATTTTTTCAAGCCCGAAATTTTAGATAAAAGTAGTTGTTTATAGTAATTTTTATTAAAGCAACTTTGCTCCCTTTCTAAAAAATATTCCTTTATTTTTAAATACTTTCTACAAACCAGCGCCACTAATTCCGAGCCAACAAATAAATTTCTTTTGCATTATTTCTAAGAACCTAATCTTTTAAAAACAGTAAATTCGTTTTTTTAAAACCTTAGATTTTAGATTCAAGTAGTTGTTAATAGTCAATCTTAAATGACAGCTTTGCTCCCACCTCAAAAATTATTCTTCTATTTTCGGATAATTTTTAAGAACGAGCGAAACTAATTCCGAGCCAACAAATAAATTACCTTATTATTCTATCCAAGAAATTTGTCTTCCGCATAGACTTAATTCGTTTTTTTTAAGCCACAGATTTTAGACTCAAGCAGTTGTTTTTAATCATTTCATTAAACACAGCTTTGTTCCCTCCTCAACATTATTTCTCTATTTCCTTTGCATTCTATCCAAGAAATTAGTCTTCCAAAAACACTTCATTCGCTTAATCAAGCCTAAAATATTAGATTGAAGTAGCTGTTTATTGTAATTTTTATTAAAGCAACTTTGCTCCCTTTTCAAAAATTATTCCTCTATTTTAAATAATTCGACAAACTAGCACTACTAATTCCGAGCCAACAAATAAATTTCCTTTGCATTCTATCTAAGAAATTAGACTTCCAAAAACACTAAATTTGTTTTTTCCAAGCATGAGATTTTAGTCTCAAGTAGTTGTTTATAGTCTGTTCTTTAAAGACAACTGTGCTTCCTCCCCAAAAATTATTCTTTTATTTTCGCATAATTTCGACGAACTAAAGTCACTAATTTCGACCCAACAAAAATATTCCTTAGCATTCTATCCAAGAAATTCGTCTTCCGTAAACAATAAATTCTTTTTTCAAGCCTGTAACTTTAGATTGAAGTAGCTGTTTATAGTCATTTCTTAAAAGACAACTTCGCTCCCTCCCCAAAAATTATTCATCTTTTTTCAAATATTTTCGACGATTCAGCGCCATTATTTGCGAGCCAACAAAAAAATTTCCTTTGCCAATTTCCTTTGCCATCCAAGAAATTAATCTTTTTTAAACACTAAATTCGTTTTTTCAAGCCCGAAATTTTAGATTGAAGTAGTTGTTTATAGTAATTTTTATTAAAGCAACTTTGCTCCCTTCCTAAAAATTATTCCTTTATTTTTTAATACTTTCTACAAACCAGCGCCACTAATTCCGAGCCAACAAATAAATTTCTTTTGCATTATTTCTAAGAACCTAATCTTTCAAAAACAATAAATTCGTTTTTTTAAAACCTTAGATTTTAGATTCAAGTAGTTGTTAATAGTCAATCTTAAATGACAGCTTTGCTCCCACCTCAAAAATTATTCTTCTATTTTCGGATATTTTTGAAGAACGAGCGCCACTAATTCCGAGCCAACAAATAAATTACCTTATCATTCTATCCAAGAAATTTGTCTTCCGCAAACACTTAATTCGTTTTTTTTAAGCCACAGATTTTAGACTCAAGCAGTTGTTTTTAATCATTTTATTAAACACAGCTTTGCTCCCTCCTCAACATTATTTCTCTATTTCCTTTGCATTCTATCCAAGAAATTAGTCTTCCAAAAGCACTTCATTCGCTTAATCCAGCCTAAAATTTTAGATTGAAGTAGCTATTTATTGTAATTTTTATTAAAGCAACTTTGCTCCCTTTTCAAAAATTATTCCTCTATTTTAAATAATTCGACAAACTAGCACTACTAATTCCGAGCCAACAAATAAATTTCCTTTGCATTCTATCTAAGAAATTAGACTTCCAAAAACACTAAATTCGTTTTTTTCAAGCATGAGATTTTAGACTTAAGTAGTTGTTTATAGTCTGTTCTTTAAAGACAACTGTGCTTCCTCCCCAAAAATTATTCTTTTATTTTCGCATAATTTCGACGAACTAAAGTCACTAATTTCGACCCAACAAAAATATTCCTTAGCATTCTATCCAAGAAATTCGTCTTCCGTAAACAATAAATTCTTTTTTCAAGCCTGTAACTTTAGATTGAAGTAGCTGTTTATAGTCATTTCTTAAAAGACAACTTCGCTCCCTCCCCAAAAATTATTCATCTTTTTTCAAATATTTTCGACGAATCAGCGCCATTATTTGCGAGCCAACAAAAAAATTTCCTTTGCCAATTTCCTTTGCCATCCAAGAAATTAATCTTTTTTAAACACTAAATTCATTTTTTCAAGCCCGAAATTTTAGATTGAAGTAGTTGTTTATAGTAATTTTTATTAAAGCAACTTTGCTCACTTCCTAAAAATTATTCCTTTATTTTTTAATACTTTCTACAAACCAGCGCCACTAATTTCGAGCCAACAAATAAATTTCTTTTGCATAATGTCTAAAAACCTAATCTTTCAAAAACAGTAAATTCGTTTTTTTAAAACCTTAGATTTTAGATTCAAGTAGTTGTTAATAGTCAATCTTAAATGACAGCTTTGCTCCCACCTCAAAAATTATTCTTCTATTTTCGGATAATTTTGAAGAACCAGCGCCTCTAATTCCGAGCCAACAAATAAATTACCTTATCATTCTATCCAAGTAATTTGTCTTCCGCAAACACTTAATTCGTTTTTTTCAAGCCACAGATTTTAGACTCAAGCAGTTGTTTTTAATCATTTCATTAAACACAGCTTTGCTCCCTCCTCAACAGTATTTCTCTATTTCCTTTGCATTCTATCCAAGAAATTAGTCTTCCAAAAACACTTCATTCGCTTAATCAAGCCTAAAATTTTAGATTGAAGTAGCTGTTTATTGTAATTTTTATTAAAGCAACTTTGCTCCCTTTTCAAAAATTATTCCTCTATTTTAAATAATTCGACAAACTAGCACTACTAATTCCGAGCTAACAAAGAAATTTCCTTTGCATTCTATCTAAGAAATTATACTTCCAAAAACAATAAATTCGTTTTTTTAAAACCTTAGATTTTAGATTCAAGTAGTTGTTAATAGTCAATCTTAAATGACAGCTTTGCTCCCACCTCAAAAATTATTCTTCTATTTTCGGATATTTTTGAAGAACGAGCGCCACTAATTCCGAGCCAACAAATAAATTACCTTATCATTCTATCCAAGAAATTTGTCTTCCGCAAACACTTAATTCGTTTTTTTTAAGCCACAGATTTTAGACTCAAGCAGTTGTTTTTAATCATTTTATTAAACACAGCTTTGCTCCCTCCTCAACATTATTTCTCTATTTCCTTTGCATTCTATCCAAGAAATTAGTCTTCCAAAAGCACTTCATTCGCTTAATCCAGCCTAAAATTTTAGATTGAAGTAGCTATTTATTGTAATTTTTATTAAAGCAACTTTGCTCCCTTTTCAAAAATTATTCCTCTATTTTAAATAATTCGACAAACTAGCACTACTAATTCCGAGCCAACAAATAAATTTCCTTTGCATTCTATCTAAGAAATTAGACTTCCAAAAACACTAAATTCGTTTTTTTCAAGCATGAGATTTTAGACTTAAGTAGTTGTTTATAGTCTGTTCTTTAAAGACAACTGTGCTTCCTCCCCAAAAATTATTCTTTTATTTTCGCATAATTTCGACGAACTAAAGTCACTAATTTCGACCCAACAAAAATATTCCTTAGCATTCTATCCAAGAAATTCGTCTTCCGTAAACAATAAATTCTTTTTTCAAGCCTGTAACTTTAGATTGAAGTAGCTGTTTATAGTCATTTCTTAAAAGACAACTTCGCTCCCTCCCCAAAAATTATTCATCTTTTTTCAAATATTTTCGACGAATCAGCGCCATTATTTGCGAGCCAACAAAAAAATTTCCTTTGCCAATTTCCTTTGCCATCCAAGAAATTAATCTTTTTTAAACACTAAATTCATTTTTTCAAGCCCGAAATTTTAGATTGAAGTAGTTGTTTATAGTAATTTTTATTAAAGCAACTTTGCTCACTTCCTAAAAATTATTCCTTTATTTTTTAATACTTTCTACAAACCAGCGCCACTAATTTCGAGCCAACAAATAAATTTCTTTTGCATAATGTCTAAAAACCTAATCTTTCAAAAACAGTAAATTCGTTTTTTTAAAACCTTAGATTTTAGATTCAAGTAGTTGTTAACAGTCAATCTTAAATGACAGCTTTGCTCCCACCTCAAAAATTATTCTTCTATTTTCGGATAATTTTGAAGAACCAGCGCCTCTAATTCCGAGCCAACAAATAAATTACCTTATCATTCTATCCAAGTAATTTGTCTTCCGCAAACACTTAATTCGTTTTTTTCAAGCCACAGATTTTAGACTCAAGCAGTTGTTTTTAATCATTTCATTAAACACAGCTTTGCTCCCACCTCAACAGTATTTCTCTATTTCCTTTGCATTCTATCCAAGAAATTAGTCTTCCAAAAACACTTCATTCGCTTAATCAAGCCTAAAATTTTAGATTGAAGTAGCTGTTTATTGTAATTTTTATTAAAGCAACTTTGCTCCCTTTTCAAAAATTATTCCTCTATTTTAAATAATTCGACAAACTAGCACTACTAATTCCGAGCTAACAAAGAAATTTCCTTTGCATTCTATCTAAGAAATTATACTTCCAAAAACACTAAATTCGTTTTTTCCAAGCATGAGATTTTAGTCTCAAGTAGTTGTTTATAGTCTGTTCTTTAAAGACAACTTTGCTTCCTCCCCAAAAATTATTCGTTTATTTTCGCATAATTTCGACGAACTAGCGTCACTAATTTCGACCCAACAAAAATATTCCTTAGCATTCTATCCAAGAAATTCGTCTTCCGTAAACAATAAATTCTTTTTTCAATCCTGTAACTTTAGATTGAAGTAGCTGTTTATAGTCATTTCTTAAAAGACAACTTCGCTCCCTCCCCAAAAATTATTCATCTTTTTTCAAATATTTTCGACGAATCAGCGCCATTATTTGCGAGCCAACAAAAAAATTTCCTTTGCCAATTTCCTTTGCCATCCAAGAAATTAATCTTTTTTAAACACTAAATTCATTTTTTCAAGCCCGAAATTTTAGATAAAAGTAGTTGTTTATAGTAATTTTAATTAAAGCAACTTTGCTCCCTTTCTAAAAAATATTCCTTTATTTTTAAATACTTTCTACAAACCAGCGCCACTAATTCCGAGCCAACAAATAAATTTCTTTTGCATTATTTCTAAGAACCTAATCTTTTAAAAACAGTAAATTCGTTTTTTTAAAACCTTAGATTTTAGATTCAAGTAGTTGTTAATAGTCAATCTTAAATGACAGCTTTGCTCCCACCTCAAAAATTATTCTTCTATTTTCGGATAATTTTTAAGAACGAGCGCCACTAATTCCGAGCCAACAAATAAATTACCTTATCATTCTATCCAAGAAATTTGTCTTCCGCAAACACTTAATTCGTTTTTTTTAAGCCACAGATTTTAGACTCAAGCAGTTGTTTTTAATCATTTCATTAAACACAGCTTTGTGCCCTCCTCAACATTATTTCTCTATTTCCTTTGCATTCTATCCAAGAAATTAGTCTTCCAAAAACACTTCATTCGCTTAATCAAGCCTAAAATTTTAGATTGAAGTAGCTGTTTATTGTAATTTTTATTAAAGCAACTTTGCTCCCTTTTCAAAAATTATTCCTCTATTTTAAATAATTCGACAAACTAGCACTACTAATTCCGAGCCAACAAATAAATTTCCTTTGCATTCTATCTAAGAAATTAGACTTCCAAAAACACTAAATTCGTTTTTTCCAAGCATGAGATTTTAGTCTCAAGTAGTTGTTTATAGTCTGTTCTTTAAAGACAACTTTGCTTCCTCCCCAAAAATTATTCTTTTATTTTCGCATAATTTCGACGAACTAGCGTCACTAATTTCGACCCAACAAAAATATTCCGTAGCATTCTATCCAAGAAATTCGTCTTCCGTAAACACTAAATTATTTTTTCAAGCATGAGATTTTAGATTGAAGTAGCTGTTTATAGTCATTTCTTAAAAGACAACTTCGATCCCTCCCAAAAAATTATTCTTCTTTTTTCAAATATTTTCGACGAATCAACGCCATTATTTCCGAGCCAACAAAAAAATTTCCTTTGCATTTTATCCAAGAAATTAATCTTTTATAAACACTAAATTCGTTTTTTCAAGCCTGAAATTTTAGATTAAAGTAGTTGTTTATAGTAATTTTCATTAAAGCAACGTTGCTCCCTCCCCAACACTTATTTTTATTTTTTCAAATAATTTCGCGAAATCTGCGTCATTAATTCCGAGCCAACAAAAAATTTCTTTAGCATTCTATCCAAGAAGTTTGTCTTCTGTAAACACTAAATTCTTTTTTAAGCCTGTAACTTTAGATTGTAGTAGTTGTTTATAGTTATTTCTTAAAAGACAACTTCGCTCCCTCCCCAAAAATTATTCTTTATTTTTTCAAATATTTTCGACGAATCAGCGCCATTATTTCCGAGCCAACAAAAAAATTTCCTTTGCATTCTATCCAAGAAATAAATCTTTTATAAACACTAAATTCGTTTTATCAAGCCCAAAATTTTAGATTGAAGTAGTTGTTTATAGTAATTTTTATTAAAGCAACTTTTCTCCCTTTCTAAAAATTATTCCTTTATTTTTAAATACTTTCTACAAACCAGCGCCACTAATTCCGAGCCAACAAATAAATTTCTTTTGCATTATTTCTAAGAACCTAATCTTTCAAAAACAGTAAATTCGTTTTTTTAAAACCTTAGATTTTAGATTCAAGTAGTTGTTAATAGTCAATCTTAAATGACAGCTTTGCTCCCACCTCAAAAATTATTCTTCTATTTTCGGATAATTTTGAAGAACGAGCGCCACTAATTCCGAGCCAACAAATAAATTACCTTATCATTCTATCCAAGAAATTTGTCTTCCGCAAACAATTAATTCGTTTTTTTTAAGCCACAGATTTTAGACTCAAGCAGTTGTTTTTAATCATTTCATTAAACACAGCTTTGCTCCCTCCTCAACATTATTTCTCTATTTCCTTTGCATTCTATCCAAGAAATTTGTCTTTCAAAAACACTTCATTCGCTTAATCAAGCCTAAAATTTTAGATTGAAGTAGCTGTTTATTGTAATTTTTATTAAAGCAACTTTGCTCCCTTTTCAAAAATTATTCCTCTATTTTAAATAATTCGACAAACTAGCACTACTAATTCCGAGCCAACAAATAAATTTCCTTTGCATTCTATCTAAGAAATTAGACTTCCAAAAACACTAAATTCGTTTTTTCTAAGCATGAGATTTTAGACTTAAGTAGTTGTTTATAGTCTGTTCTTTAAAGACAACTTTGCTTCCTCCCCAAAAATTATTCTTTTATTTTCGCATAATTTCGACGAACTAGCGTCACTAATTTCGACGCAACAAAAATATTCCTTAGCATTCTATCCAGGAAATTCGTCTTCCGTAAACACTAAATTCTTTTTTCAAGCCTGTAACTTTAGATTGAAGTAGCTGTTTATAGTCATTTCTTAAAAGACAACTTTGCTCCCTCCCAAAAAATTATTCTTTTTTTTCAAATATTTTCGACGAATCAACGCCATTATTTCCGAGCCAACAAAAAAATTTTCTTTGCATTTTATCCAAGAAATTAATCTTTTATAAACACTAAATTCGTTTTTTCAAACCCGAAATTTTAGATTGAAGTAGTTGTTTATAGTAATTTTTATTAAAGCAACTTTGCTCCCTTCCTAAAAATTATTCCTTTATTTTTAAATACTTTCTACAAACCAGCGCCACTAATTCCGAGCCAA
The DNA here is from genome assembly GCA_032873175.1 of Leptopilina drosophilae. NCBI lineage: Eukaryota > Metazoa > Arthropoda > Insecta > Hymenoptera > Figitidae > Leptopilina > Leptopilina drosophilae. Next base: position 5,720 of record JAVJHS010000551.1, on the reverse strand, counting down.
CAAATAAATTTCTTTTGCATTATTTCTAAGAACCTAATCTTTCAAAAACAATAAATTCGTTTTTTTAAAACCTTAGATTTTAGATTCAAGTAGTTGTTAATAGTCAATCTTAAATGACAGCTTTGCTCCCACCTCAAAAATTATTCTTCTATTTTCGGATATTTTTGAAGAACGAGCGCCACTAATTCTGAGCCAACAAATAAATTACCTTATCATTCTATCCAAGAAATTTGTCTTCCGCAAACACTTAATTCGTTTTTTTTAAGCCACAGATTTTAGACTCAAGCAGTTGTTTTTAATCATTTTATTAAACACAGCTTTGCTCCCTCCTCAACATTATTTCTCTATTTCCTTTGCATTCTATCCAAGAAATTAGTCTTCCAAAAGCACTTCATTCGCTTAATCCAGCCTAAAATTTTAGATTGAAGTAGTTGTTTATAGTAATTTTTATTAAAACAACTTTGCTCCCTTCCTAAAAATTATTCCTTTATTTTTTAATACTTTCTACAAACCAGCGCCACTAATTCCGAGCCAACAAATAAATTTCTTTTGCATTATTTCTAAGAACCTAATCTTTCAAAAACAATAAATTCGTTTTTTTAAAACCTTAGATTTTAGATTCAAGTAGTTGTTAATAGTCAATCTTAAATGACAGCTTTGCTCCCACCTCAAAAATTATTCTTCTATTTTCGGATATTTTTGAAGAACGAGCGCCACTAATTCCGAGCCAACAAATAAATTACCTTATCATTCTATCCAAGAAATTTGTCTTCCGCAAACACTTAATTCGTTTTTTTTAAGCCACAGATTTTAGACTCAAGCAGTTGTTTTTAATCATTTTATTAAACACAGCTTTGCTCCCTCCTCAACATTATTTCTCTATTTCCTTTGCATTCTATCCAAGAAATTAGTCTTCCAAAAGCACTTCATTCGCTTAATCCAGCCTAAAATTTTAGATTGAAGTAGCTGTTTATTGTAATTTTTATTAAAGCAACTTTGCTCCCTTTTCAAAAATTATTCCTCTATTTTAAATAATTCGACAAACTAGCACTACTAATTCCGAGCCAACAAATAAATTTCCTTTGCATTGTATCTAAGAAATTAGACTTCCAAAAACACTAAATTCGTTTTTTCCAAGCATGAGATTTTAGACTTAAGTAGTTGTTTATAGTCTGTTCTTTAAAGACAACTGTGCTTCCTCCCCAAAAATTATTCTTTTATTTTCGCATAATTTCGACGAACTAAAGTCACTAATTTCGACCCAACAAAAATATTCCTTAGCATTCTATCCAAGAAATTCGTCTTCCGTAAACAATAAATTCTTTTTTCAAGCCTGTAACTTTAGATTGAAGTAGCTGTTTATAGTCATTTCTTAAAAGACAACTTCGCTCCCTCCCCAAAAATTATTCATCTTTTTTCAAATATTTTCGACGAATCAGCGCCATTATTTGCGAGCCAACAAAAAAATTTCCTTTGCCAATTTCCTTTGCCATCCAAGAAATTAATCTTTTTTAAACACTAAATTCGTTTTTTCAAGCCCGAAATTTTAGATTGAAGTAGTTGTTTATAGTAATTTTTATTAAAGCAACTTTGCTCCCTTCCTAAAAATTATTCCTTTATTTTTTAATACTTTCTACAAACCAGCGCCACTAATTCCGAGCCAACAAATAAATTTCTTTTGCATTATTTCTAAGAACCTAATCTTTCAAAAACAATAAATTCGTTTTTTTAAAACCTTAGATTTTAGATTCAAGTAGTTGTTAATAGTCAATCTTAAATGACAGCTTTGCTCCCACCTCAAAAATTATTCTTCTATTTTCGGATATTTTTGAAGAACGAGCGCCACTAATTCCGAGCCAACAAATAAATTACCTTATCATTCTATCCAAGAAATTTGTCTTCCGCAAACACTTAATTCGTTTTTTTTAAGCCACAGATTTTAGACTCAAGCAGTTGTTTTTAATCATTTTATTAAACACAGCTTTGCTCCCTCCTCAACATTATTTCTCTATTTCCTTTGCATTCTATCCAAGAAATTAGTCTTCCAAAAGCACTTCATTCGCTTAATCCAGCCTAAAATTTTAGATTGAAGTAGCTGTTTATTGTAATTTTTATTAAAGCAACTTTGCTCCCTTTTCAAAAATTATTCCTCTATTTTAAATAATTCGACAAACTAGCACTACTAATTCCGAGCCAACAAATAAATTTCCTTTGCATTCTATCTAAGAAATTAGACTTCCAAAAACACTAAATTCGTTTTTTCCAAGCATGAGATTTTAGACTTAAGTAGTTGTTTATAGTCTGTTCTTTAAAGACAACTGTGCTTCCTCCCCAAAAATTATTCTTTTATTTTCGCATAATTTCGACGAACTAAAGTCACTAATTTCGACCCAACAAAAATATTCCTTAGCATTCTATCCAAGAAATTCGTCTTCCGTAAACAATAAATTCTTTTTTCAAGCCTGTAACTTTAGATTGAAGTAGCTGTTTATAGTCATTTCTTAAAAGACAACTTCGCTCCCTCCCCAAAAATTATTCATCTTTTTTCAAATATTTTCGACGAATCAGCGCCATTATTTGCGAGCCAACAAAAAAATTTCCTTTGCCAATTTCCTTTGCCATCCAAGAAATTAATCTTTTTTAAACACTAAATTCGTTTTTTCAAGCCCGAAATTTTAGATTGAAGTAGTTGTTTATAGTAATTTTTATTAAAGCAACTTTGCTCACTTCCTAAAAATTATTCCTTTATTTTTTAATACTTTCTACAAACCAGCGCCACTAATTTCGAGCCAACAAATAAATTTCTTTTGCATAATGTCTAAAAACCTAATCTTTCAAAAACAGTAAATTCGTTTTTTTAAAACCTTAGATTTTAGATTCAAGTAGTTGTTAATAGTCAATCTTAAATGACAGCTTTGCTCCCACCTCAAAAATTATTCTTCTATTTTCGGATAATTTTGAAGAACCAGCGCCTCTAATTCCGAGCCAACAAATAAATTACCTTATCATTCTATCCAAGTAATTTGTCTTCCGCAAACACTTAATTCGTTTTTTTCAAGCCACAGATTTTAGACTCAAGCAGTTGTTTTTAATCATTTCATTAAACACAGCTTTGCTCCCTCCTCAACAGTATTTCTCTATTTCCTTTGCATTCTATCCAAGAAATTAGTCTTCCAAAAACACTTCATTCGCTTAATCAAGCCTAAAATTTTAGATTGAAGTAGCTGTTTATTGTAATTTTTATTAAAGCAACTTTGCTCCCTTTTCAAAAATTATTCCTCTATTTTAAATAATTCGACAAACTAGCACTACTAATTCCGAGCCAACAAAGAAATTTCCTTTGCATTCTATCTAAGAAATTATACTTCCAAAAACACTAAATTCGTTTTTTCCAAGCATGAGATTTTAGTCTCAAGTAGTTGTTTATAGTCTGTTCTTTAAAGACAACTTTGCTTCCTCCCCAAAAATTATTCGTTTATTTTCGCATAATTTCGACGAACTAGCGTCACTAATTTCGACCCAACAAAAATATTCCTTAGCATTCTATCCAAGAAATTCGTCTTCCGTAAACACTAAATTCTTTTTTCAAGCCTGTAACTTTAGATTGAAGTAGCTGTTTATAGTCATTTCTTAAAAGACAACTTCGCTCCCTCCCCAAAAATTATTCATCTTTTTTCAAATATTTTCGACGAATCAGCGCCATTATTTGCGAGCCAACAAAAAAATTTCCTTTGCCAATTTCCTTTGCCATCCAAGAAATTAATCTTTTTTAAACACTAAATTCGTTTTTTCAAGCCCGAAATTTTAGATTGAAGTAGTTGTTTATAGTAATTTTTATTAAAGCAACTTTGCTCCCTTCCTAAAAATTATTCCTTTATTTTTTAATACTTTCTACAAACCAGCGCCACTAATTCCGAGCCAACAAATAAATTTCTTTTGCATTATTTCTAAGAACCTAATCTTTCAAAAACAATAAATTCGTTTTTTTAAAACCTTAGATTTTAGATTCAAGTAGTTGTTAATAGTCAATCTTAAATGACAGCTTTGCTCCCACCTCAAAAATTATTCTTCTATTTTCGGATATTTTTGAAGAACGAGCGCCACTAATTCCGAGCCAACAAATAAATTACCTTATCATTCTATCCAAGAAATTTGTCTTCCGCAAACACTTAATTCGTTTTTTTTAAGCCACAGATTTTAGACTCAAGCAGTTGTTTTTAATCATTTTATTAAACACAGCTTTGCTCCCTCCTCAACATTATTTCTCTATTTCCTTTGCATTCTATCCAAGAAATTAGTCTTCCAAAAGCACTTCATTCGCTTAATCCAGCCTAAAATTTTAGATTGAAGTAGCTGTTTATTGTAATTTTTATTAAAGCAACTTTGCTCCCTTTTCAAAAATTATTCCTCTATTTTAAATAATTCGACAAACTAGCACTACTAATTCCGAGCCAACAAATAAATTTCCTTTGCATTCTATCTAAGAAATTAGACTTCCAAAAACACTAAATTCGTTTTTTCCAAGCATGAGATTTTAGACTTAAGTAGTTGTTTATAGTCTGTTCTTTAAAGACAACTGTGCTTCCTCCCCAAAAATTATTCTTTTATTTTCGCATAATTTCGACGAACTAAAGTCACTAATTTCGACCCAACAAAAATATTCCTTAGCATTCTATCCAAGAAATTCGTCTTCCGTAAACAATAAATTCTTTTTTCAAGCCTGTAACTTTAGATTGAAGTAGCTGTTTATAGTCATTTCTTAAAAGACAACTTCGCTCCCTCCCCAAAAATTATTCATCTTTTTTCAAATATTTTCGACGAATCAGCGCCATTATTTGCGAGCCAACAAAAAAATTTCCTTTGCCAATTTCCTTTGCCATCCAAGAAATTAATCTTTTTTAAACACTAAATTCGTTTTTTCAAGCCCGAAATTTTAGATTGAAGTAGTTGTTTATAGTAATTTTTATTAAAGCAACTTTGCTCCCTTCCTAAAAATTATTCCTTTATTTTTTAATACTTTCTACAAACCAGCGCCACTAATTCCGAGCCAACAAATAAATTTCTTTTGCATTATTTCTAAGAACCTAATCTTTCAAAAACAATAAATTCGTTTTTTTAAAACCTTAGATTTTAGATTCAAGTAGTTGTTAATAGTCAATCTTAAATGACAGCTTTGCTCCCACCTCAAAAATTATTCTTCTATTTTCGGATATTTTTGAAGAACGAGCGCCACTAATTCCGAGCCAACAAATAAATTACCTTATCATTCTATCCAAGAAATTTGTCTTCCGCAAACACTTAATTCGTTTTTTTTAAGCCACAGATTTTAGACTCAAGCAGTTGTTTTTAATCATTTTATTAAACACAGCTTTGCTCCCTCCTCAACATTATTTCTCTATTTCCTTTGCATTCTATCCAAGAAATTAGTCTTCCAAAAGCACTTCATTCGCTTAATCCAGCCTAAAATTTTAGATTGAAGTAGCTGTTTATTGTAATTTTTATTAAAGCAACTTTGCTCCCTTTTCAAAAATTATTCCTCTATTTTAAATAATTCGACAAACTAGCACTACTAATTCCGAGCCAACAAATAAATTTCCTTTGCATTCTATCTAAGAAATTAGACTTCCAAAAACACTAAATTCGTTTTTTCCAAGCATGAGATTTTAGACTTAAGTAGTTGTTTATAGTCTGTTCTTTAAAGACAACTGTGCTTCCTCCCC
>JAVJHS010000550.1:0-23000 GCA_032873175.1 Leptopilina drosophilae | reverse complement strand
GCATTATTTTCGAATTCGTTAATGTATAGACAACCACCGGAAATTGGATCATCCTTAAATTTTAATTCTATGAGATCCTCGATATTTCGTAGAAGTGAAAATAAATTACCAAATATTCTAAAATACTTGACAGATTTTGAGAATGTGTTAAAAAATAATTTCGAACCGACTAAAAGCTTATTTCGTGGCATTGTCGAAGTAAACGATGGATCGGCAGCTGCAATATTTGGATCGGATTTAATGATATCGTTATTAAATTCGTGTGACACAAAGAAAGTTGATATCGATGCAACTTTTTCGGTAAAAAATATAACAAAACAATTAATCTAAATAACATTATTTAATATATATTAATTTATTAATATATCTTAAATGTAAATATTATATTCTATATATTAAAAAAATTAAAATTTACATTTATTATTGTAATAATGAATTATAGGTTTCTCCACGTCAAATGTCAATTTATCAATTATACACTGTTCATATCCAAAATCGGGGTACAGTGAGTATATATGAAAATAAACCAACATTTTTAAACAAATTAATAAAATGTTTTTTTAAATATAATTATACTGTCAATATCAATATTTTTTAAATTTTTTAGAATTTTTGTTCATTATGGGTTTTAATGACACGAAAAACCTTACTGTTATACACTGCCGTATGGAAAAAGATTTTGAATCTAGCTCCCAAATTGAAAGAGAATTTGATAGAAATCATGTCAGATTTCGAGACCGCTATACAAAAGTCAATAACCAACAGCATTTCAAAGGAGGTCTCAGTTAAAGCATGCTGGTTTCATTTCTGCCAGGTTATAATTATTCTGCATACATAAATCATTAAAATCATTTTTATATTTTTTTAGGTTAAAACAAAGTTTTATTGATTACTATTTTTTTAAAAGTAACAAATGTATTTTTTCCATTTGTTAATTTAATTGTTTTAAGAAAATTTAACACTCAGTTTTCGATACGAAAGATTTCATTGACAATACCAAATCTCTTTCCATTAGAAACAATGAGATCATTTTATTGTTTTGAAAATTGTAATAATATTTTACAACATGAAATTATTCTAAAATTATAAATTATTATTTAGGCATTGTTAAGGTATTGGAAAAAACTAGGTTTAATTCGTAAAAAGGCTCCAAAAACTGTACCATGGATGGTGATGAACCTTGCGTTAGCACCTGATACTCGATTTTCAGAAGGTTTAGAATTGATAGAAAAAGTATGCAAGGATGATATACAAAATTTCAAAGATATTAAAACCTTTCTCGATTATGTCAAGAATCAGTGGATTCCTCTAGCATCTGTGCTATGTGTTTGTGATTGTAGCCAAAGAACAAACAATGCAGTAGAATCATTTCATAAAAACGCATTTGACGAATTAGGAGGCAATCATCCGCATATGTATGCTTTCTTAAGTAAGTTCTGAGTTATTTATAGCCAAAAAGAAAGAATCGAAAATTTTTCAGTGATTTAAATGTATTGTTTATTATTATTTAGTATTCGAATAGACTTCATATTGTACTAAAGTTTTTTTAAAATATCCAATGAAAATTTAAAACAGCAGTGGGGATATAATTATTTCTGTTCGTATATTACTATAAGCATTCAAAATTTAAAAATTTAAGTTATGTTATATAATATACAAAAATAATTAAAATAAAATCACAACTTACAAATCAAACAAATCATTATTAATAAATGATAATAGCAAAAATGGCGGCCTACATTGCTTCCGAAGATTTACAGTACTTAAGAGTTTTGAAAGGTTATTCCATTAGACGTAGAGAGTCGAAAACTTCTATTGCCAACGACGCTCATATTCTTTATTGTCAAAAAGAATTGATTGATAAAAAGTAAGGAAACTAAAGAATTTTTTTACATCCTATCATTACATTATTACTAACATAACTAACGTTATTATTATTATAATTATTATTATTATTATCATTATTAATATTATTGTAACTTACCTTATTATTTATGTAATTAATATATTTTGATTATTAAATATAGAATTGATTTAGAAGAGTTTTTGAAAACAGTCGTTACACGTGAACATCAAAATCAATTAAAAGACTTGCTAGAAATTACTGGTATGCGATAAAAAGTTAAACCTATTTAAATATTGATAAAATTGTGATAATTTAATATAAAATATTTAATATTTCCAATATTGAAACGCTTGTTGAAAAAATATAACAAATTTTACGCATTATCAAAAAGTTTTTAAGGAGTTTCATATAATCACAATATGTATTTCAAAACGTATTAAAAAGATTGGAAATTTTGTATTACACAATTTAAAGACAAAATCACATATCACATTCTGAGGGGATAGGAAATCAAGCAATTTGTGACACGAATAAGAAAAAATGGCGTTAATGTACATAATAGAGTGTGTAAAGAGGTAGACAGGGTCAAAAATGGTCAAAAATAGTGGGACGTAATATTTGCATAGCCCTTAAAGTATTTATATAAAACTAAAAAAATTTTTGATGCTGTAAATTGTAAAAACATAAAAAGTTAAAATACAATAAATTTACAGAATTATCAGCAACGTTAGAAAAGGATGAAGAATCGGAATTTTCAAAAATTATATTGTTGTACAGTCGGTCCATGAAGATTCGAAATTTTGAAAAATTATATTGTTGTATAGTCGGTCTTTGTACAGTCGGTCCATGAAGATTCGAAATTTTGAAAAATTATATTGTTGTATAGTCGGTCTTCGTACAGTCGGTCCATGAAGATTCGTAATTTTGAAAAATTATATTGTTGTATAGACGGTCTTTGTACAGTCGGTCCATGAAGATTCGGAATTTTCAAAAATTATATTGTTGTACAGTCGGTCCATGAAGATTCGAAATTTTGAAAAATTATATTGTTGTATAGTCGGTCTTTGTACAGTCGGTCCATGAAGATTCGAAATTTTGAACAATTATATTGTTGTATAGTCGGTCTTTGTACAGTCGGTCCATGAAGATTAGAAATTTTGAAAAATTATATTGTTGTATAGTCGGTCTTTGTACAGTCGGTCCATGAAGATTCGAAATTTTGAACAATTATATTGTTGTATAGTCGGTCTTTGTACAGTCGGTCCATGAAGATTCGTAATTTTGAAAAATTATATTGTTGTATAGTCGGTCTTTGTACAGTCGGTCCATGAAGATTCGAAATTTTGAACAATTATATTGTTGTATAGTCGGTCTTTGTACAGTCGGTCCATGAAGATTCGAAATTTTGAACAATTATATTGTTGTATAGTCGGTCTTTGTACAGTCGGTCCATGAAGATTCGTAATTTTGAAAAATTATATTGTTGTATAGTCGGTCTTTGTACAGTCGGTCCATGAAGATTCGGAATTTTTAAAAATTATATTGTTGTACAGTCGGTCCATAAAGATTGGAAATTTTGAAAAATTATATTGTTGTATAGTCGGTCTTTGTACAGTCGGTCCATGAAGATTCGAAATTTTGAAAAATTATATTGTTGTATAGTCGGTCTTTGTACAGTCGGTCCATGAAGATTCGAAATTTTGAACAATTATATTGTTGTATAGTCGGTCTTTGTACAGTCGGTCCATGAAGATTCGTAATTTTGAAAAATTATATTGTTGTATAGTCGGTCTTTGTACAGTCGGTCCATAAAGATTGGAAATTTTGAAAAATTATATTGTTGTAGAGTCGGTCTTTGTACAATCGGTCCACGAAGATTCGAAATTTTGATAAATTATATTATTGTATAGTCGGTTTTTGTACAGTCGGTCCATGAAGATTCGAAATTTTGAACAATTATATTGTTGTATAGTCGGTCTTTGTACAGTCGGTCCATGAAGATTCGAAATTTTGAACAATTATATTGTTGTATAGTCGGTTTTTGTACAGTCGGTCCATGAAGATTCGTAATTTTGAAAAATTATATTGTTGTATAGTCGGTCTTTGTACAGTCGGTCCATGAAGATTCGGAATTTTTAAAAATTATATTGTTGTACAGTCGGTCCATAAAGATTGGAAATTTTGAAAAATTATATTGTTGTAGAGTCGGTCTTTGTACAATCGGTCCACGAAGATTCGAAATTTTGAAAAATTATATTATTGTATAGTCGGTTTTTGTACAGTCGGTCCATGAAGATTCGAAATTTTGAACAATTATATTGTTGTATAGTCGGTCTTTGTACAGTCGGTCCATGAAGATTCGAAATTTTGAACAATTATATTGTTGTATAGTCGGTATTTGTACAGTCGGTCCATGAAGATTCGAAATTTGAAAAATTATATTGTTGTATAGACGGTCTTTGTACAGTCGGTCCATGAAGATTCGGAATTTTCAAAAATTATATTGTTGTACAGTCGGTCCATGAAGATTCGAAATTTTGAACAATTATATTGTTGTATAGTCGGTCTTTGTACAGTCGGTCCATGAAGATTCGAAATTTTAAACAATTATATTGTTGTATAGTCGGTCTTTGTACAGTCGGTCCATGAAGATTCGAAATTTGAAAAATTATATTGTTGTATAGACGGTCTTTGTACAGTCGGTCCATGAAGATTCGGAATTTTCAAAAATTATATTGTTGTACAGTCGGTCCATGAAGATTCTAAATTTTGAAAAATTATATTGTTGTATAGTCGGTCTTTGTACAGTCGGTCCATGAAGATTCTAAATTTTGAAAAATTATATTGTTGTATAGTCGGTCTTTGTACAGTCGGTCCATGAAGATTCGAAATTTTGAAAAATTATATTGTTGTAGAGTCGGTCTTTGTACAATCGGTCCACGAAGATTCGAAATTTTGAAAAATTATATTATTGTATAGTCGGTCTTTGTACAGTCGGTCTATGAAGATTCGAAATTTTCAACAATTAAATTGTTGTATAGTCGGTCTTTGTACAGTCGGTCCATGAAGATTCGGAATTTTCAAAAACTATATTGTTGTACAGTCGGTCCATGAAGATTCGAAATTTTGAACAATTATATTGTTGTATAGTCGGTCTTTGTACAGTCGGTCCATGAAGATTCGAAATTTGAAAAATTATATTGTTGTATAGACGGTCTTTGTACAGTCGGTCCATGAAGATTCGGAACTTTCAAAAATTATATTGTTGTACAGTCGGTCCATGAAGATTCGAAATTTTGAAAAATTATATTGTTGTAGAGTCGGTCTTTGTACAATCGGTCCACGAAGATTCGAAATTTTGAAAAATTATATTATTGTATAGTCGGTCTTTGTACAGTCGGTCCATGAAGATTCGAAATTTTCAACAATTATATTGTTGTATAGTCGGTCTTTGTACAGTCGGTCCATGAAGATTCGAAATTTTGAACAATTATATTGTTGTATAGACGGTCTTTGTACAGTCGGTCCATGAAGATTCGGAATTTTCAAAAATTATATTGTTGTACAGTCGGTCCATGAAGATTCTAAATTTTGAAAAATTATATTGTTGTATAGTCGGTCTTTGTACAGTCGGTCCATGAAGATTCTAAATTTTGAAAAATTATATTGTTGTAGAGTCGGTCTTTGTACAGTCGGTCCATGAAGATTCTAAATTTTGAAAAATTATATTGTTGTATAGTCGGTCTTTGTACAGTCGGTCCATGAAGATTCGAAATTTTGAAAAATTATATTGTTGTAGAGTCGGTCTTTGTACAATCGGTCCACGAAGATTCGAAATTTTGAAAAATTATATTATTGCATAGTCGGTCTTCGTACAGTCGGTCCATGAAGATTCGAAATTTTCAACAATTATATTGTTGTACAGTCGGTCCATGAAGATTCGAAATTTTAAACAATTATATTGTTGTATAGTCGGTCTTTGTACAGTCGGTCCATGAAGATTCTAAATTTTGAAAAATTATATTGTTGTATAGTCGGTCTTTGTACAGTCGGTCCATGAAGATTCGAAATTTTGAAAAATTATATTGTTGTAGAGTCGGTCTTTGTACAATCGGTCCACGAAGATTCGAAATTTTGAAAAATTATATTATTGTATAGTCGGTCTTTGTACAGTCGGTCTATGAAGATTCGAAATTTTCAACAATTATATTGTTGTATAGTCGGTTTTTGTACAGTCGGTCCATGAAGATTCGAAATTTTAAACAATTATATTGTTGTATAGTCGGTCTTTGTACAGACGGTCCATGAAGATTCGAAATTTGAAAAATTATATTGTTGTATAGACGGTCTTTGTACAGTCGGTCCATGAAGATTCGGAATTTTCAAAAATTATATTGTTGTACAGTCGGTCCATGAAGATTCGAAATTTTGAACAATTATATTGTTGTATAGTCGGTCTTTGTACAGTCGGTCCATGAAGATTCGAAATTTGAAAAATTATATTGTTGTATAGACGGTCTTTGTACAGTCGGTCCATGAAGATTCGGAACTTTCAAAAATTATATTGTTGTACAGTCGGTCCATGAAGATTCGAAATTTTGAAAAATTATATTGTTGTAGAGTCGGTCTTTGTACAATCGGTCCACGAAGATTCGAAATTTTGAAAAATTATATTATTGTATAGTCGGTCTTTGTACAGTCGGTCCATGAAGATTCGAAATTTTCAACAATTATATTGTTGTATAGTCGGTCTTTGTACAGTCGGTCCATGAAGATTCGAAATTTTGAACAATTATATTGTTGTATAGTCGGTCTTTGTACAGTCGGTCCATGAAGATTCGAAATTTTGAACAATTATATTGTTGTATATTCGGTCTTTGTACAGTCGGTCCATGAAGATTCGAAATTTGAAAAATTATATTGTTGTATAGACGGTCTTTGTACAGTCGGTCCATGAAGATTCGGAATTTTCAAAAATTATATTGTTGTGCAGTCAGTCCATGAAGATTCGAAATTTTGAAAAATTATATTGTTGTATAGTCGGTCTTTGTACAGTCGGTCCATGAAGATTCGAAATTTTGAAAAATAATATTGTTGTATAGTCGGTCTATGTACAGTCGGTCCATGAAGATTCGAAATTTTGAAAAATTATATTGTTGTATAGTCGGTCTTTGTACAGTCGGTCCATGAAGATTCGGAATTTTTAAAAATTATATTGTTGTACAGTCGGTCCATAAAGATTGGAAATTTTGAAAAATTATATTGTTGTAGAGTCGGTCTTTGTACAATCGGTCCACGAAGATTCGAAATTTTGAAAAATTATATTATTGTATAGTTGGTTTTTGTACAGTCGGTCCATGAAGATTCGAAATTTTGAACAATTATATTGTTGTATAGTCGGTCTTTGTACAGTCGGTCCATGAAGATTCGAAATTTTGAACAATTATATTGTTGTATAGTCGGTATTTGTACAGTCGGTCCATGAAGATTCGAAATTTGAAAAATTATATTGTTGTATAGACGGTCTTTGTACAGTCGGTCCATGAAGATTCGGAATTTTCAAAAATTATATTGTTGTACAGTCGGTCCATGAAGATTCGAAATTTTGAACAATTATATTGTTGTATAGTCGGTCTTTGTACAGTCGGTCCATGAAGATTCGAAATTTTGAACAATTATATTGTTGTATAGTCGGTCTTTGTACAGTCGGTCCATGAAGATTCGAAATTTGAAAAATTATATTGTTGTATAGACGGTCTTTGTACAGTCGGTCCATGAAGATTCGGAATTTTCAAAAATTATATTGTTGTACAGTCGGTCCATGAAGATTCGAAATTTTGAACAATTATATTGTTGTATAGTCGGCCTTTGTACAGTCGGTCCATGAAGATTCGAAATTTGAAAAATTATATTGTTGTATAGACGGTCTTTGTACAGTCGGTCCATGAAGATTCGGAATTTTCAAAAATTATATTGTTGTACAGTCGGTCCATGAAGATTCGAAATTTTGAAAAATTATATTATTGTATAGTCGGTCTTTGTACAGTCGGTCCATGAAGATTCTAAATTTTGAAAAAATTATATTGTTGTATAGTCGGTCTTTGTACAGTCGGTCCATGAAGATTCGAAATTTGAAAAATTATATTGTTGTATAGACGGTCTTTGTACAGTCGGTCCATGAAGATTCGAAATTTTGAAAAATTATATTGTTGTAGAGTCGGTCTTTGTACAGTCGGTCCATGAAGATTCGAAATTTTGAAAAATTATATTGTTGTAGAGTCGGTCTTTGTACAATCGGTCCACGAAGATTCGAAATTTGAAAAATTATATTGTTGTATAGACGGTCTTTGTACAGTCGGTCCATGAAGATTCGGAATTTTCAAAAATTATATTGTTGTACAGTCGGTCCATGAAGATTCGAAATTTTGAAAAATTATATTGTTGTAGAGTCGGTCTTTGTACAATCGGTCCACGAAGATTCGAAATTTTGAAAAATTATATTATTGTATAGTCGGTCTTTGTACAGTCGGTCTATGAAGATTCGAAATTTTCAACAATTAAATTGTTGTATAGTCGGTCTTTGTACAGTCGGTCCATGAAGATTCGGAATTTTCAAAAACTATATTGTTGTACAGTCGGTCCATGAAGATTCGAAATTTTGAACAATTATATTGTTGTATAGTCGGTCTTTGTACAGTCGGTCCATGAAGATTCGAAATTTGAAAAATTATATTGTTGTATAGACGGTCTTTGTACAGTCGGTCCATGAAGATTCGGAACTTTCAAAAATTATATTGTTGTACAGTCGGTCCATGAAGATTCGAAATTTTGAAAAATTATATTGTTGTAGAGTCGGTCTTTGTACAATCGGTCCACGAAGATTCGAAATTTTGAAAAATTATATTATTGTACAGTCGGTCTTTGTACAGTCGGTCCATGAAGATTCGAAATTTTCAACAATTATATTGTTGTATAGTCGGTCTTTGTACAGTCGGTCCATGAAGATTCGAAATTTTGAACAATTATATTGTTGTATAGACGGTCTTTGTACAGTCGGTCCATGAAGATTCGGAATTTTCAAAAATTATATTGTTGTACAGTCGGTCCATGAAGATTCTAAATTTTGAAAAATTATATTGTTGTATAGTCGGTCTTTGTACAGTCGGTCCATGAAGATTCTAAATTTTGAAAAATTATATTGTTGTAGAGTCGGTCTTTGTACAGTCGGTCCATGAAGATTCTAAATTTTGAAAAATTATATTGTTGTATAGTCGGTCTTTGTACAGTCGGTCCATGAAGATTCGAAATTTTGAAAAATTATATTGTTGTAGAGTCGGTCTTTGTACAATCGGTCCACGAAGATTCGAAATTTTGAAAAATTATATTATTGCATAGTCGGTCTTCGTACAGTCGGTCCATGAAGATTCGAAATTTTCAACAATTATATTGTTGTACAGTCGGTCCATGAAGATTCGAAATTTTAAACAATTATATTGTTGTATAGTCGGTCTTTGTACAGTCGGTCCATGAAGATTCTAAATTTTGAAAAATTATATTGTTGTATAGTCGGTCTTTGTACAGTCGGTCCATGAAGATTCGAAATTTTGAAAAATTATATTGTTGTAGAGTCGGTCTTTGTACAATCGGTCCACGAAGATTCGAAATTTTGAAAAATTATATTATTGTATAGTCGGTCTTTGTACAGTCGGTCTATGAAGATTCGAAATTTTCAACAATTATATTGTTGTATAGTCGGTTTTTGTACAGTCGGTCCATGAAGATTCGAAATTTTGAACAATTATATTGTTGTATAGTCGGTCTTTGTACAGTCGGTCCATGAAGATTCGAAATTTGAAAAATTATATTGTTGTATAGACGGTCTTTGTACAGTCGGTCCATGAAGATTCGGAACTTTCAAAAATTATATTGTTGTACAGTCGGTCCATGAAGATTCGAAATTTTGAAAAATTATATTGTTGTAGAGTCGGTCTTTGTACAATCGGTCCACGAAGATTCGAAATTTTGAAAAATTATATTATTGTATAGTCGGTCTTTGTACAGTCGGTCCATGAAGATTCGAAATTTTCAACAATTATATTGTTGTATAGTCGGTCTTTGTACAGTCGGTCCATGAAGATTCGAAATTTTGAACAATTATATTGTTGTATAGTCGGTCTTTGTACAGTCGGTCCATGAAGATTCGAAATTTTGAACAATTATATTGTTGTATATTCGGTCTTTGTACAGTCGGTCCATGAAGATTCGAAATTTGAAAAATTATATTGTTGTATAGACGGTCTTTGTACAGTCGGTCCATGAAGATTCGGAATTTTCAAAAATTATATTGTTGTGCAGTCAGTCCATGAAGATTCGAAATTTTGAAAAATTATATTGTTGTATAGTCGGTCTTTGTACAGTCGGTCCATGAAGATTCGAAATTTTGAAAAATAATATTGTTGTATAGTCGGTCTATGTACAGTCGGTCCATGAAGATTCGAAATTTTGAAAAATTA
The DNA here is from genome assembly GCA_032873175.1 of Leptopilina drosophilae. Taxonomy (NCBI): domain Eukaryota; kingdom Metazoa; phylum Arthropoda; class Insecta; order Hymenoptera; family Figitidae; genus Leptopilina; species Leptopilina drosophilae. Next base: position 12,641 of record JAVJHS010000550.1, on the reverse strand, counting down.
TATTGTTGTATAGTCGGTCTTTGTACAGTCGGTCCATGAAGATTCGGAATTTTTAAAAATTATATTGTTGTACAGTCGGTCCATAAAGATTGGAAATTTTGAAAAATTATATTGTTGTAGAGTCGGTCTTTGTACAATCGGTCCACGAAGATTCGAAATTTTGAAAAATTATATTTTTGTATAGTTGGTTTTTGTACAGTCGGTCCATGAAGATTCGAAATTTTGAACAATTATATTGTTGTATAGTCGGTCTTTGTACAGTCGGTCCATGAAGATTCGAAATTTTGAACAATTATATTGTTGTATAGTCGGTATTTGTACAGTCGGTCCATGAAGATTCGAAATTTGAAAAATTATATTGTTGTATAGACGGTCTTTGTACAGTCGGTCCATGAAGATTCGGAATTTTCAAAAATTATATTGTTGTACAGTCGGTCCATGAAGATTCGAAATTTTGAACAATTATATTGTTGTATAGTCGGTCTTTGTACAGTCGGTCCATGAAGATTCGAAATTTTGAACAATTATATTGTTGTATAGTCGGTCTTTGTACAGTCGGTCCATGAAGATTCGAAATTTGAAAAATTATATTGTTGTATAGACGGTCTTTGTACAGTCGGTCCATGAAGATTCGGAATTTTCAAAAATTATATTGTTGTACAGTCGGTCCATGAAGATTCGAAATTTTGAACAATTATATTGTTGTATAGTCGGCCTTTGTACAGTCGGTCCATGAAGATTCGAAATTTGAAAAATTATATTGTTGTATAGACGGTCTTTGTACAGTCGGTCCATGAAGATTCGGAATTTTCAAAAATTATATTGTTGTACAGTCGGTCCATGAAGATTCGAAATTTTGAAAAATTATATTATTGTATAGTCGGTCTTTGTACAGTCGGTCCATGAAGATTCTAAATTTTGAAAAATTATATTGTTGTATAGTCGGTCTTTGTACAGTCGGTCCATGAAGATTCGAAATTTGAAAAATTATATTGTTGTATAGACGGTCTTTGTACAGTCGGTCCATGAAGATTCGAAATTTTGAAAAATTATATTGTTGTAGAGTCGGTCTTTGTACAGTCGGTCCATGAAGATTCGAAATTTTGAAAAATTATATTGTTGTAGAGTCGGTCTTTGTACAATCGGTCCACGAAGATTCGAAATTTGAAAAATTATATTGTTGTATAGACGGTCTTTGTACAGTCGGTCCATGAAGATTCGGAATTTTCAAAAATTATATTGTTGTACAGTCGGTCCATGAAGATTCGAAATTTTGAAAAATTATATTGTTGTAGAGTCGGTCTTTGTACAATCGGTCCACGAAGATTCGAAATTTTGAAAAATTATATTATTGTATAGTCGGTCTTTGTACAGTCGGTCTATGAAGATTCGAAATTTTCAACAATTAAATTGTTGTATAGTCGGTCTTTGTACAGTCGGTCCATGAAGATTCGGAATTTTCAAAAACTATATTGTTGTACAGTCGGTCCATGAAGATTCGAAATTTTGAACAATTATATTGTTGTATAGTCGGTCTTTGTACAGTCGGTCCATGAAGATTCGAAATTTGAAAAATTATATTGTTGTATAGACGGTCTTTGTACAGTCGGTCCATGAAGATTCGGAACTTTCAAAAATTATATTGTTGTACAGTCGGTCCATGAAGATTCGAAATTTTGAAAAATTATATTGTTGTAGAGTCGGTCTTTGTACAATCGGTCCACGAAGATTCGAAATTTTGAAAAATTATATTATTGTACAGTCGGTCTTTGTACAGTCGGTCCATGAAGATTCGAAATTTTCAACAATTATATTGTTGTATAGTCGGTCTTTGTACAGTCGGTCCATGAAGATTCGAAATTTTGAACAATTATATTGTTGTATAGACGGTCTTTGTACAGTCGGTCCATGAAGATTCGGAATTTTCAAAAATTATATTGTTGTACAGTCGGTCCATGAAGATTCTAAATTTTGAAAAATTATATTGTTGTATAGTCGGTCTTTGTACAGTCGGTCCATGAAGATTCTAAATTTTGAAAAATTATATTGTTGTAGAGTCGGTCTTTGTACAGTCGGTCCATGAAGATTCTAAATTTTGAAAAATTATATTGTTGTATAGTCGGTCTTTGTACAGTCGGTCCATGAAGATTCGAAATTTTGAAAAATTATATTGTTGTAGAGTCGGTCTTTGTACAATCGGTCCACGAAGATTCGAAATTTTGAAAAATTATATTATTGCATAGTCGGTCTTCGTACAGTCGGTCCATGAAGATTCGAAATTTTCAACAATTATATTGTTGTACAGTCGGTCCATGAAGATTCGAAATTTTAAACAATTATATTGTTGTATAGTCGGTCTTTGTACAGTCGGTCCATGAAGATTCTAAATTTTGAAAAATTATATTGTTGTATAGTCGGTCTTTGTACAGTCGGTCCATGAAGATTCGAAATTTTGAAAAATTATATTGTTGTAGAGTCGGTCTTTGTACAATCGGTCCACGAAGATTCGAAATTTTGAAAAATTATATTATTGTATAGTCGGTCTTTGTACAGTCGGTCTATGAAGATTCGAAATTTTCAACAATTATATTGTTGTATAGTCGGTTTTTGTACAGTCGGTCCATGAAGATTCGAAATTTTGAACAATTATATTGTTGTATAGTCGGTCTTTGTACAGTCGGTCCATGAAGATTCGAAATTTGAAAAATTATATTGTTGTATAGACGGTCTTTGTACAGTCGGTCCATGAAGATTCGGAACTTTCAAAAATTATATTGTTGTACAGTCGGTCCATGAAGATTCGAAATTTTGAAAAATTATATTGTTGTAGAGTCGGTCTTTGTACAATCGGTCCACGAAGATTCGAAATTTTGAAAAATTATATTATTGTATAGTCGGTCTTTGTACAGTCGGTCCATGAAGATTCGAAATTTTCAACAATTATATTGTTGTATAGTCGGTCTTTGTACAGTCGGTCCATGAAGATTCGAAATTTTGAACAATTATATTGTTGTATAGTCGGTCTTTGTACAGTCGGTCCATGAAGATTCGAAATTTTGAACAATTATATTGTTGTATATTCGGTCTTTGTACAGTCGGTCCATGAAGATTCGAAATTTGAAAAATTATATTGTTGTATAGACGGTCTTTGTACAGTCGGTCCATGAAGATTCGGAATTTTCAAAAATTATATTGTTGTGCAGTCAGTCCATGAAGATTCGAAATTTTGAAAAATTATATTATTGTATAGTCGGTCTTTGTACAGTCGGTCCATGAAGATTCTAAATTTTGAAAAATTATATTGTTGTATAGTCGGTCTTTGTACAGTCGGTCCATGAAGATTCGAAATTTGAAAAATTATATTGTTGTATAGACGGTCTTTGTACAGTCGGTCCATGAAGATTCGAAATTTTGAAAAATTATATTGTTGTAGAGTCGGTCTTTGTACAGTCGGTCCATGAAGATTCGAAATTTTGAAAAATTATATTGTTGTAGAGTCGGTCTTTGTACAATCGGTCCACGAAGATTCGAAATTTGAAAAATTATATTGTTGTATAGACGGTCTTTGTACAGTCGGTCCATGAAGATTCGGAATTTTCAAAAATTATATTGTTGTACAGTCGGTCCATGAAGATTCGAAATTTTGAAAAATTATATTGTTGTAGAGTCGGTCTTTGTACAATCGGTCCACGAAGATTCGAAATTTTGAAAAATTATATTATTGTATAGTCGGTCTTTGTACAGTCGGTCTATGAAGATTCGAAATTTTCAACAATTAAATTGTTGTATAGTCGGTCTTTGTACAGTCGGTCCATGAAGATTCGGAATTTTCAAAAACTATATTGTTGTACAGTCGGTCCATGAAGATTCGAAATTTTGAACAATTATATTGTTGTATAGTCGGTCTTTGTACAGTCGGTCCATGAAGATTCGAAATTTGAAAAATTATATTGTTGTATAGACGGTCTTTGTACAGTCGGTCCATGAAGATTCGGAACTTTCAAAAATTATATTGTTGTACAGTCGGTCCATGAAGATTCGAAATTTTGAAAAATTATATTGTTGTAGAGTCGGTCTTTGTACAATCGGTCCACGAAGATTCGAAATTTTGAAAAATTATATTATTGTACAGTCGGTCTTTGTACAGTCGGTCCATGAAGATTCGAAATTTTCAACAATTATATTGTTGTATAGTCGGTCTTTGTACAGTCGGTCCATGAAGATTCGAAATTTTGAACAATTATATTGTTGTATAGACGGTCTTTGTACAGTCGGTCCATGAAGATTCGGAATTTTCAAAAATTATATTGTTGTACAGTCGGTCCATGAAGATTCTAAATTTTGAAAAATTATATTGTTGTATAGTCGGTCTTTGTACAGTCGGTCCATGAAGATTCTAAATTTTGAAAAATTATATTGTTGTAGAGTCGGTCTTTGTACAGTCGGTCCATGAAGATTCTAAATTTTGAAAAATTATATTGTTGTATAGTCGGTCTTTGTACAGTCGGTCCATGAAGATTCGAAATTTTGAAAAATTATATTGTTGTAGAGTCGGTCTTTGTACAATCGGTCCACGAAGATTCGAAATTTTGAAAAATTATATTATTGCATAGTCGGTCTTCGTACAGTCGGTCCATGAAGATTCGAAATTTTCAACAATTATATTGTTGTACAGTCGGTCCATGAAGATTCGAAATTTTAAACAATTATATTGTTGTATAGTCGGTCTTTGTACAGTCGGTCCATGAAGATTCTAAATTTTGAAAAATTATATTGTTGTATAGTCGGTCTTTGTACAGTCGGTCCATGAAGATTCGAAATTTTGAAAAATTATATTGTTGTAGAGTCGGTCTTTGTACAATCGGTCCACGAAGATTCGAAATTTTGAAAAATTATATTATTGTATAGTCGGTCTTTGTACAGTCGGTCTATGAAGATTCGAAATTTTCAACAATTATATTGTTGTATAGTCGGTTTTTGTACAGTCGGTCCATGAAGATTCGAAATTTTGAACAATTATATTGTTGTATAGTCGGTCTTTGTACAGTCGGTCCATGAAGATTCGAAATTTGAAAAATTATATTGTTGTATAGACGGTCTTTGTACAGTCGGTCCATGAAGATTCGGAACTTTCAAAAATTATATTGTTGTACAGTCGGTCCATGAAGATTCGAAATTTTGAAAAATTATATTGTTGTAGAGTCGGTCTTTGTACAATCGGTCCACGAAGATTCGAAATTTTGAAAAATTATATTATTGTATAGTCGGTCTTTGTACAGTCGGTCCATGAAGATTCGAAATTTTCAACAATTATATTGTTGTATAGTCGGTCTTTGTACAGTCGGTCCATGAAGATTCGAAATTTTGAACAATTATATTGTTGTATAGTCGGTCTTTGTACAGTCGGTCCATGAAGATTCGAAATTTTGAACAATTATATTGTTGTATATTCGGTCTTTGTACAGTCGGTCCATGAAGATTCGAAATTTGAAAAATTATATTGTTGTATAGACGGTCTTTGTACAGTCGGTCCATGAAGATTCGGAATTTTCAAAAATTATATTGTTGTGCAGTCAGTCCATGAAGATTCGAAATTTTGAAAAATTATATTGTTGTATAGTCGGTCTTTGTACAGTCGGTCCATGAAGATTCGAAATTTTGAAAAATAATATTGTTGTATAGTCGGTCTATGTACAGTCGGTCCATGAAGATTCGAAATTTTGAAAAATTATATTGTTGTATAGTCGGTCTTTGTACAGTCGGTCCATGAAGATTCGGAATTTTTAAAAATTATATTGTTGTACAGTCGGTCCATAAAGATTGGAAATTTTGAAAAATTATATTGTTGTAGAGTCGGTCTTTGTACAATCGGTCCACGAAGATTCGAAATTTTGAAAAATTATATTATTGTATAGTTGGTTTTTGTACAGTCGGTCCATGAAGATTCGAAATTTTGAACAATTATATTGTTGTATAGTCGGTCTTTGTACAGTCGGTCCATGAAGATTCGAAATTTTGAACAATTATATTGTTGTATAGTCGGTATTTGTACAGTCGGTCCATGAAGATTCGAAATTTTGAAAAATTATATTGTTGTATAGTCGGTCTTTGTACAGTCGGTCCATGAAGATTCGGAATTTTCAAAAATTATATTGTTGTACAGTCGGTCCATGAAGATTCGAAATTTTGAACAATTATATTGTTGTATAGTCGGTCTTTGTACAGTCGGTCCATGAAGATTCGAAATTTTGAACAATTATATTGTTGTATAGTCGGTCTTTGTACAGTCGGTCCATGAAGATTCGAAATTTGAAAAATTATATTGTTGTATAGACGGTCTTTGTACAGTCGGTCCATGAAGATTCGGAATTTTCAAAAATTATATTGTTGTACAGTCGGTCCATGAAGATTCGAAATTTTGAACAATTATATTGTTGTATAGTCGGCCTTTGTACAGTCGGTCCATGAAGATTCGAAATTTGAAAAATTATATTGTTGTATAGACGGTCTTTGTACAGTCGGTCCATGAAGATTCGGAATTTTCAAAAATTATATTGTTGTACAGTCGGTCCATGAAGATTCGAAATTTTGAAAAATTATATTATTGTATAGTCGGTCTTTGTACAGTCGGTCCATGAAGATTCTAAATTTTGAAAAATTATATTGTTGTATAGTCGGTCTTTGTACAGTCGGTCCATGAAGATTCGAAATTTGAAAAATTATATTGTTGTATAGACGGTCTTTGTACAGTCGGTCCATGAAGATTCGAAATTTTGAAAAATTATATTGTTGTAGAGTCGGTCTTTGTACAGTCGGTCCATGAAGATTCGAAATTTTGAAAAATTATATTGTTGTAGAGTCGGTCTTTGTACAATCGGTCCACGAAGATTCGAAATTTGAAAAATTATATTGTTGTATAGACGGTCTTTGTACAGTCGGTCCATGAAGATTCGGAATTTTCAAAAATTATATTGTTGTACAGTCGGTCCATGAAGATTCGAAATTTTGAAAAATTATATTGTTGTAGAGTCGGTCTTTGTACAATCGGTCCACGAAGATTCGAAATTTTGAAAAATTATATTATTGTATAGTCGGTCTTTGTACAGTCGGTCTATGAAGATTCGAAATTTTCAACAATTAAATTGTTGTATAGTCGGTCTTTGTACAGTCGGTCCATGAAGATTCGGAATTTTCAAAAACTATATTGTTGTACAGTCGGTCCATGAAGATTCGAAATTTTGAACAATTATATTGTTGTATAGTCGGTCTTTGTACAGTCGGTCCATGAAGATTCGAAATTTGAAAAATTATATTGTTGTATAGACGGTCTTTGTACAGTCGGTCCATGAAGATTCGGAACTTTCAAAAATTATATTGTTGTACAGTCGGTCCATGAAGATTCGAAATTTTGAAAAATTATATTGTTGTAGAGTCGGTCTTTGTACAATCGGTCCACGAAGATTCGAAATTTTGAAAAATTATATTATTGTACAGTCGGTCTTTGTACAGTCGGTCCATGAAGATTCGAAATTTTCAACAATTATATTGTTGTATAGTCGGTCTTTGTACAGTCGGTCCATGAAGATTCGAAATTTTGAACAATTATATTGTTGTATAGACGGTCTTTGTACAGTCGGTCCATGAAGATTCGGAATTTTCAAAAATTATATTGTTGTACAGTCGGTCCATGAAGATTCTAAATTTTGAAAAATTATATTGTTGTATAGTCGGTCTTTGTACAGTCGGTCCATGAAGATTCTAAATTTTGAAAAATTATATTGTTGTAGAGTCGGTCTTTGTACAGTCGGTCCATGAAGATTCTAAATTTTGAAAAATTATATTGTTGTATAGTCGGTCTTTGTACAGTCGGTCCATGAAGATTCGAAATTTTGAAAAATTATATTGTTGTAGAGTCGGTCTTTGTACAATCGGTCCACGAAGATTCGAAATTTTGAAAAATTATATTATTGCATAGTCGGTCTTCGTACAGTCGGTCCATGAAGATTCGAAATTTTCAACAATTATATTGTTGTACAGTCGGTCCATGAAGATTCGAAATTTTAAACAATTATATTGTTGTATAGTCGGTCTTTGTACAGTCGGTCCATGAAGATTCTAAATTTTGAAAAATTATATTGTTGTATAGTCGGTCTTTGTACAGTCGGTCCATGAAGATTCGAAATTTTGAAAAATTATATTGTTGTAGAGTCGGTCTTTGTACAATCGGTCCACGAAGATTCGAAATTTTGAAAAATTATATTATTGTATAGTCGGTCTTTGTACAGTCGGTCTATGAAGATTCGAAATTTTCAACAATTATATTGTTGTATAGTCGGTTTTTGTACAGTCGGTCCATGAAGATTCGAAATTTTAAACAATTATATTGTTGTATAGTCGGTCTTTGTACAGACGGTCCATGAAGATTCGAAATTTGAAAAATTATATTGTTGTATAGACGGTCTTTGTACAGTCGGTCCATGAAGATTCGGAATTTTCAAAAATTATATTGTTGTACAGTCGGTCCATGAAGATTCGAAATTTTGAACAATTATATTGTTGTATAGTCGGTCTTTGTACAGTCGGTCCATGAAGATTCGAAATTTGAAAAATTATATTGTTGTATAGACGGTCTTTGTACAGTCGGTCCATGAAGATTCGGAACTTTCAAAAATTATATTGTTGTACAGTCGGTCCATGAAGATTCGAAATTTTGAAAAATTATATTGTTGTAGAGTCGGTCTTTGTACAATCGGTCCACGAAGATTCGAAATTTTGAAAAATTATATTATTGTATAGTCGGTCTTTGTACAGTCGGTCCATGAAGATTCGAAATTTTCAACAATTATATTGTTGTATAGTCGGTCTTTGTACAGTCGGTCCATGAAGATTCGAAATTTTGAACAATTATATTGTTGTATAGTCGGTCTTTGTACAGTCGGTCCATGAAGATTCGAAATTTTGAACAATTATATTGTTGTATATTCGGTCTTTGTACAGTCGGTCCATGAAGATTCGAAATTTGAAAAATTATATTGTTGTATAGACGGTCTTTGTACAGTCGGTCCATGAAGATTCGGAATTTTCAAAAATTATATTGTTGTGCAGTCAGTCCATGAAGATTCGAAATTTTGAAAAATTATATTGTTGTATAGTCGGTCTTTGTACAGTCGGTCCATGAAGATTCGAAATTTTGAAAAATAATATTGTTGTATAGTCGGTCTATGTACAGTCGGTCCATGAAGATTCGAAATTTTGAAAAATTATATTGTTGTATAGTCGGTCTTTGTACAGTCGGTCCATGAAGATTCGGAATTTTTAAAAATTATATTGTTGTACAGTCGGTCCATAAAGATTGGAAATTTTGAAAAATTATATTGTTGTAGAGTCGGTCTTTGTACAATCGGTCCACGAAGATTCGAAATTTTGAAAAATTATATTATTGTATAGTTGGTTTTTGTACAGTCGGTCCATGAAGATTCGAAATTTTGAACAATTATATTGTTGTATAGTCGGTCTTTGTACAGTCGGTCCATGAAGATTCGAAATTTTGAACAATTATATTGTTGTATAGTCGGTATTTGTACAGTCGGTCCATGAAGATTCGAAATTTGAAAAATTATATTGTTGTATAGACGGTCTTTGTACAGTCGGTCCATGAAGATTCGGAATTTTCAAAAATTATATTGTTGTACAGTCGGTCCATGAAGATTCGAAATTTTGAACAATTATATTGTTGTATAGTCGGTCTTTGTACAGTCGGTCCATGAAGATTCGAAATTTTGAACAATTATATTGTTGTATAGTCGGTCTTTGTACAGTCGGTCCATGAAGATTCGAAATTTGTAAAATTATATTGTTGTATAGACGGTCTTTGTACAGTCGGTCCATGAAGATTCGGAATTTTCAAAAATTATATTGTTGTACAGTCGGTCCATGAAGATTCGAAATTTTGAACAATTATATTGTTGTATAGTCGGTCTTTGTACAGTCGGTCCATGAAGATTCGAAATTTGAAAAATTATATTGTTGTATAGACGGTCTTTGTACAGTCGGTCCATGAAGATTCGGAATTTTCAAAAATTATATTGTTGTACAGTCGGTCCATGAAGATTCGAAATTTTGAAAAATTATATTGTTGTATAGTCGGTCTTTGTACAGTCGGTCCATGAAGATTCTAAATTTTGAAAAATTATATTGTTGTATAGTCGGTCTTTGTACAGTCGGTCCATGAAGATTCGAAATTTGAAAAATTATATTGTTGTATAGACGGTCTTTGTACAGTCGGTCCATGAAGATTCGAAATTTTGAAAAATTATATTGTTGTAGAGTCGGTCTTTGTACAGTCGGTCCATGAAGATTCGAAATTTTGAAAAATTATATTGTTGTAGAGTCGGTCTTTGTACAATCGGTCCACGAAGATTCGAAATTTGAAAAATTATATTGTTGTATAGACGGTCTTTGTACAGTCGGTCCATGAAGATTCGGAATTTTCAAAAATTATATTGTTGTACAGTCGGTCCATGAAGATTCGAAATTTTGAAAAATTATATTGTTGTAGAGTCGGTCTTTGTACAATCGGTCCACGAAGATTCGAAATTTTGAAAAATTATATTGTTGTATAGACGGTCTTTGTACAGTCGGTCTATGAAGATTCGGAATTTTCAAAAATTATATTGTTGTACAGTCGGTCCATGAAGATTCGAAATTTTGAACAATTATATTGTTGTATAGTCGGTCTTTGTACAGTCGGTCCATGAAGATTCGAAATTTTGAACAATTATATTGTTGTATAGTCGGTCTTTGTACAGTCGGTCCATGAAGATTCGAAATTTGAAAAATTATATTGTTGTATAGACGGTCTTTGTACAGTCGGTCCATGAAGATTCGGAATTTTCAAAAATTATATTGTTGTACAGTCGGTCCATGAAGATTCGAAATTTTTAACAATTATATTGTTGTATAGTTGGTCTTTGTACAGTCGGTCCATGAAGATTCGAAATTTTAAAAAATTATATTGTTGTACAGTCGGTCCATGAAGATTCGAAATTTTAAAAAATTATATTGTTGTACAGTCGGTCTTTGTACAGTCGGTCCATGAAGATTCGAAATTTTGAAAAATTATATTGTTGTATAGTCGGTCTTTGTACAGTCGGTCCATGAAGATTCGAAATTTTGAAAAATTATATAGGTGTAGAGTCGGTCTTTGGACAATCGGTCCATGAAGTGTCGGTCAGTTGAATATTTAATTTCTTTAGAGTTGAATACTTTGTAATCAGATACTTTTTGTATAATCGGTCTATAGGTAATAATTATTATTGGCGAATTTTACTTTGTACAATAGGAAATGTACAGTCAGTCTTTGTTTAATTGGAAAAGGTGGAATTGAAGCCCTGCCTAATCCAAAGACCCCATGCAAATCGCATATTTTCTGACTGAGTCTTACCCAAAAGCAAAATAAATTCCGATTTGGCTTAGAGTGCCCCATATGTACTTATTTTTTTAATAAGTATGTTACATTTCAATTTATAATTTTAGCGATGCACATAACGGTCCCACAATTCAAAAGGAAGTTGAAGTAAAATCACTTCCGAGGTTGCGTGGCTATGCGGTATGCGTATTCAACTTGTGTCCTCTAGGTCTAGGTTTCGATCCCCCGTGCGTGCGAAATTTTTTATTCTTAGGTTTTAAGTGTTCTGCGTATAATTCTGAATATTGTTACATAAAGTATAAGTTCAAATAATTATTAACAATGATATTAATAATTTAGTCATTAATTTTAATAGATAAGACAGTCTGTTTACATTATTTAAGAAATAGTACCCAAGCAGAAATTTAATAGTTGCATAGAACAAATAAATGTTTATGAGTATGAATAAAAATATGAATAATTAATAGAATATCTTTTTTGCAATAAGTTTTTAAAAAATATTTTTCTTATTTTCTTAAATAATGTAAACAGACTGTCTTATCTATTAAAATTAATGACTAAATTATTAATATCATTGTTAATAATTATTTGAACTTATACTTTATGTAACAATATTCAGAATTATACACAGAAAACTTAAAACCTAAGAATGAAAAATTTCGCACGCACGGGGGATCGAAACCTAGACCTAGAGGACACAAGTCGAATACGCATACCGCATAGCCACGCAAGCTTGGAAATGATTTTACTTCAACTTCCTTTTGAATTGTGGGACTGTTATGTGCAGCGCTAAAATTATAAATTGAAATGTAACATACTTATTAAAAAAATAACTATATATGGGGCACTCCAGGCCAAATACGAAATTATTTTGCTTTTGCATCTCAAATTTTTTTTAAACATTTTTTTTCTTTTAGTACTCTTTGAAATGAGCTACTTTGAACTTATTCAAAATTTTTCATAAAGTGGTTCAAGAGATACAGATTTATGAAAATGGACGTTTTTTAAGTAAATTTTTTTTAAATGCTTATAAATCGGTCAAAAATTGATCAAATTGGACGTTTTTATAATGAGAAGTTTTGTTTTCACACGTAGTTTTTAATACAAATATTTTTGAAAATTTATGCAAGCTGACATTGAAATATTACACTGAAAAAAATATATTTATGGTACTGATATAAATATAGCCAATTCTTACATATTATATTGATGC
>JAVJHS010000549.1:0-23000 GCA_032873175.1 Leptopilina drosophilae | reverse complement strand
TCCGAAATTTTCCGAATGATTTCCGTAAAAAAATAAATTTCCGGAAATTTTCTGGATGATTTCCGTCAAAAAATAAATTTCCGGATATTTTCCGGATGATTAACATAAAATAAAAATAAATTTCCAAAAGATTTCCGTACAAAAAAATAAATTTCCGGAAATTTTCCGGATGATTGCCGTAAAAAAATAAATTTCCGGAAATTTTCAGGATGATGTCCTTAAAAAAATAATTTTCCGGAACGTTTCCGGATGATTTCCGTAAAAAAATAAATTTCAGGAAATTTTCTGGATGATTTCCGTCAAAAAATTAATTTCCGGAAATTTTCCGGATGATTAACGTAAAAAAAAATAAATTTCCAAAAGATTTCTGTACAAAAAAATAAATTTCCGGAAATTTTCCGAATGCTTTCAGTAAAAAAATAAATTTCTGGATATTTTCCGGATGATTTCCGTAAAAAAATAAATTACCAGAAATTTTATGGAAGATTTCCGTAAAAAAATAAATTTCCGGAAGATTTCCGTAAAAAAAATATATTTCCGGAAGATTTCCGTAAAAATATAAATTTCCGGAAATCTTCCGAAAGATTTCCGTAAAAAAATAATTTTCTGGATGATTTCCGTACAAAAAAAAAATTTCCGGAAATTTTCCGGATGATTTCCTTAAAAAAATAAATTTCCGGAAAGTTTCCGGATGATTTCTGTAAAAAAAAAAATTTCCGGAAATTTTCTGGATGATTTCCGTCAATAAATAAATTTCCGGAAATTTTCCGGATGATTAACGTAAAATAAAAATAAATTTCCAAAAGATTTCCGTACAAAAAAAAAATTTCCGAAAATTTTCCGGATGATTTCCGTAAAAAAATAAATTTCCGGAAGATTTCTGTAAAAACAAATAAATTTCCGGAAGATTTCCGTAAAAGAAATAATTTCCTGGATGATTTCCGTACAAAAAAAATATATTTTCGGATGATTTCCGTAAAAAATAAATTTCCGGAAGATTTCTGTAAAAACAAAAAATTTCCGAAAGATTTACGTAAATGAAATAATTTTCTGGGTGATTTCCGTAAATAAAAAATTTCCAGAAATTTTCCGGAAGATTTCCGTTAAAAAAATAAATTTCCGGAAATTTTTCGGATGATTTCCGTAAAAAAATAAATTTTCGGAAATTTTCCGGATGATTTACGTAAAAAAAAATAAATTTCCGGAAATTTTCCGGATGATTTACGTAAAAAAAAAAAATTTCCAAAAGATTTACGTACAAAAAAATAAATTTCCGGAAGATTTCCGTAAAAATATAAATTTCCGGAAATCTTCCGGAAGATTTCCGTAAAAATATAAATTTCCGGAAATCTTCCGGAAGATTTCCGTAAATAAAAAATTACCAGAAATTTTCCGGAAGATTACCGTAAAAAAATTAATTTCCGGAAAGTTTTCGGAAGATTTCCGTAAAAAAATAAATTACCAGAAATTTTATGGAAGATTTCCGTAAAAAAATAAATTTCCGGAAATTTTCCGGATGATTTCCGTAAAAAAATAAATTTCCGGAAATTTTCCGGATGATTTCCGTAAAAAATAAATTTCCGGAAATTTTCCGGATGATTTACTTTAAAAAAATAAATTTCCAATAGATTTCCGTACAAAAAAATAAATTTCCGGAAATTTTCCGGATGATTGCCGTAAAAAAATAAATTTCCGAAAATTTTCCGGATGATTTCCGTAAAAAAATAAATTTCCGGATGATTTCCTTAAAAAAATAAATTTCCGGAAATTTTCTGGATGATTTCCGTCAATAAATAAATTTCCGGAAATTTTCCGGATGATTAACATAAAATAAAAATAAATTTCCAAAAGATTTCCGTACATAAAAATAAATTTCCGGAAATTTTCCGGATGATTGCCGTAAAAAAATAAATTTCCGGAAATTTTTAGGATGATGTCCTTAAAAAAATAAATTTCCGGAACGTTTCCGGATGATTTCCGTAAAAAAATAAATTTCGGGAAATTTTCTGGATGATTGCTGTAAAAAAATAAATTTCCGGAAATTTTCAGGATGATGTCCTTAAAAAAATAAATTTCCGGAACGTTTCCGGATGATTTCCGTAAAAAAATAAATTTCCGGAAATTTTCTGGATGATTTCCGTCAAAAAATAAATTTCCGGATATTTTCCGGATGATTAACATAAAATAAAAATAAATTTCCAAAAGATTTCCGTACAAAAAAATAAATTACCGGAAATTTTCCGGATGATTGCAGTAAAAAAATAAATTTCCGGAAATTTTCAGGATGATGTCCTTAAAAAAATAAATTTCTGGAACGTTTCCGGATGATTTCCGTAAAAAAATAAATTTCGGAAAATTTTCTGGATGATTTCCGTCAAAAAATTAATTTCCGGAAATTTTCCGGATGATTAACGTAAAAAAAATTAATTTCCAAAAGATTTCTGTACAAAAAAATAAATTTCCGGAAATTTTCCGAATGCTTTCCGTAAAAAAATAAATTTCTGGATATTTTCCGGATGATTTCCGTAATAAAATAAATTTCCTGTAGATTTCTGTAAAAACAAAAAATTTCCGAAAGATTTACGTAAAAGAAAAAATTTTCTTGATGATTTCCGTAAATAAAAAATTACCTGAAATTTTTCGGAAGATTTCCGTAAAAAAAAAATTTCCGGAAAGTTTACGGAAGATTTCTGTTCAAAGATAAATTAACAGAAATTTTCCGGAAGATTTCCGTAAATAAAAAATTACCAGAAATTTTCCGGAAGATTACCGTAAAAAAATTAATTTCCGGAAAGTTTTCGGAAGATTTCCGTAAAAAAATAAATTACCAGAAATTTTATGGAAGATTTCCGTAAAAATATAAATTTCCGGAATATTTCCGTAAAAAAAATATATTTCCGGAAATTTTCCGGATGATTTCCGTAAAAAATAAATTTCCGGAAATTTTCCGGATGATTTACTTTAAAAAAATAAATTTCCAATAGATTTCCGTACAAAAAAATAAATTTCCGGAAATTTTCCGGATGATTGCCGTAAAAAAATAAATTTCCGAAAATTTTCCGGATGATTTCTGTAAAAAAAAAAAATTTTCCGAAATTTTCCGGATGATTTCCGTAAAAAAATAAATTACCGGAAATTTTGCGGATGATTTACGTAAAAAAAAATAAAAATAAATTACCGGAAATTTTGCGGATGATTTACGTAAAAAAAAATAAATTTCCAAAAGATTTCCGCACAAAAAAAAAAAATTTCCGAAAATTTTCGGGATGATTTCCGTAAAAAAATAAATTTCCGGAAGATTTCCGTAAAAAAAATATATATTTCCGGAAGATTTCCGTAAAAATATAAATTTCCAGAAATTTTTCAGATGATTTACGTAAAAAAAAAAAAAAATAAATTGCCAAAAGATTTCCGTACAAAAAAATAAATTTCCGGAAATTTTGGCTTCCGTTTCCGGTACCGTTTCGGTGTACACGCGTTTGGAAAAGTTAAGATTTTTTTTGGAGAAATTTAAAGGTTTGAAAAAAGGGTGGGTAGTGTAGAGTGTTGATTGTGTAGTATAATTTGCGGTAGTGTAAAGAAAAGGTATGTTTGTATAGAGTGGTGAATGTATGAGTGATAAAAAAGGTAAAAAAGTGAAGTGTGTTTAGTGAGGTTAGGTTGCTTGAAGTGAGAGAGAGAGGAGGTAGAGAGAGAGAGAGTGGAAAAAAAATTTTGAGCATTTGAGTGATAAGGTAGATTTCTGGAATGTCTGAGTTTGATTCAAGTAGTGATAGCGAGAATGAGAAAAAGGCGCGAGTATTTGAAAGGGGGATAGGAAAGAATGGTAAAAAGATGACGTGTGAGGATTGCATGGATTTGCTGGAGTTAATATGGATGTTGAAGGATGAGATGGATGAAGGAGCTAAGAGAGTGAAGGGAAATATGATGGATTTCTGTGAAGATGGGGAAACAAGGGACAAAGAGATAGGGGAAATTGAAGAGGGGTTAGAGAAATTGCAGAAAATGTGGAATGAATGGGATAGTAAGTGGAAAAAGGAAAAGGAAAGCATGTGGAGAAGAATGAATGGATTGGAAAAATTTATAAAGGAAGTAAATGAGGGATCTGAGAAAATTGAGAAAAGTGAATATGAGAGTGTAAAGTGGAAAGTGAGAGATTTGTCAAGACGAGTAGATGTGGTGGAAAAGGAAAAAAGGAAAAGGAATATTGTGATTAGAGGTATGAATGTAGGTGTGATGGAGGGTAAAAGAGCAGTGGAAAAAATGTTGGCGTGGGTGGGGGTTAATGTCTCAGTTGGAATGGTAAAAGCGTTAGGAAGGGGAGAATATGGGATACCAAAGTTATGGTTGGTGGAGTTGGATAGTGAGGAAGAGAAAATGGATGTGATGAGGGTGAAAGGAAGACTGAAAGGAAGTGTAATAAGAATAGATGAGGATAGAAGTTGGAGGGAGAGAAGAATGGTATGGTTATTGAGAGAAAGAGCGTGGATGGAGAGAGCGAGTGGGAAACAGGTAAGAATGGGTAAAGAGTGTATTTGGGTGGATGGGGTAAAGTATGTTGTGAGAGAGGATACGGGAGGTGTGATGGAAGCGTGTAAAGTGTGATAGACAGGGATAGACTGGGAATGAGTTGAGAAGATTTTGCTTAGATGGATGGATGGATGGGTAAAAGTGGATGTCTGAAGGGTGTAAGAGAGGTGAAAAAGGAGTAGAAGGTTTTTTGAAAAAGGGTGGGCGAATTGGGTTGAAGCCAGCATGGGCATAGAAGGAACTGGAAACGGAAGCCCGGCACTGGCGATTTGTAAGGTTGAGAGCGTGGAGAGAGTTGTATGTAGGTTGAGTTGTGTTTAGGTTAAGTTGTATGAAGAGAATGTTTAGTTGTAAGGATTGTTGTAAATATAGGTTAAGATTATTATGTATGTATTTGGGAGTCTCGAACCCTACCTATTGTAGGGAGAGTAAATAAATAAATAATTTCCGGAAATTTTCCGGATGATTGCCGTAAAAAAATAAGATTCCGGAAATTTTCCGGATGATTTCAGTAAAAAAATAAATTTCCGGAAATTTTTCGGAAGATTTCTGTAAAAAAATAAATTACCAGAAATTTTATGGAAGATTTCCGTAAAAAAATAAATTTCCGGAAATTTTCCGGATGATTTCCGTAAAAAAAATAAATTTCCAAAAGATTTCCGTACAAAAAAATAAATTTTCGGAAATTTTCCGGATGATTTCCTTAAAAAAATATATTTCCGGAAGAATTCTGTAAAAACAAAAAATTTCCGAAAGATTTACGTAAAAGAAATAATTTTCCGGATGATTTCCGTAAAAAAATAAATTTCCGGAAGATTTCCGTAAAAAAAATATATTTCCGGAAGATTTCCGTAAAAATATAAATTTCCGGAAATCTTCCGAAAGACTTCCGTAAAAAAAATAATTTTCCGTATGATTTCCGTAAAAAAATAAATTTCCGGAAATTTTTCAGATGATTTACGTAAAAAAAAACAAATTTCTCGAAATTTTCCGTACAAACAAATAAATTTCCGGAAGATTTCCGTAAAAATATAAATTTCCGGAAAGTTTTCGGAAGATTTCTGTAAAAAAAAATAAATTTCCAGAAATTTTTCTGATGATTTCCGTAAAAAATAAATTTCCGGAAATTTTCCGGATGACTTACGAAAAAAAAAATAAATTTCCAAAAGATTTCCGTACAAAAAAATAAATTTCCGGAAATTTTCCGGATGATTTCCGTAAAAAAATAAATTTCCGAAATTTTCCAGATGATTTCCGTAAAAAAATAAATTTCCGGAAATTTTCCGGATGATTTCCGTAAAAAAAATAATTTCCGGAAATTTTCCGTACAAACAAATAAATTTCCGAAAGATTTCCGTAAAAATATAAATTTCCGGAAATCTTCCGAAAGATTTCCGTAAAAAAATTATTTTCTGAATGATTTCCGTAAAAAAATTATTTTCTGGATGTTTTCCGTAAAATAATAAATTTCCGAAATATTTCCGTAAAAGAAATAATTTTTCGGATGATTTCCGTAAATGAAATAATTTTCTGGATGATTTCCGTAAATGAAATAATTTTCTGGATGATTTCCGTAAATAAAAAATTACCAGAAATTTTCCGGAAGATTTCCGTAAAAAAATAAATTTCCAAAAGATTTCCGTACAAAAAATAAGTTTCCGGAAATTTTCCGGATGATTTCCGTAAAAAAATAAATTTGCGGAAATTTTCCGGATGATTTACGTAAAAAAAATAAATTTCCAAAAGATTTCCGTACAAAAAAAAAATTTCCGGAAATCTTCCGAAAGATTTCCGTAAAAAAAAAATTTCCGGAAATTTTCCAGATGATTTACGTAAAAAAAATAAATTTCCAAAAGATTTCCGTACAAAAAAATAAATTTCCCGAAATTTTCCTGATGATTTCAGTAAAAAAATAAATTTCCGAAAATTTTCCCGATGATTTACGTAAAAAAAAATAAATTTCCGGAAATTTTCCGTACAAAAAAATAAATTTCCGGAAGATTTTCGTAAAAATATAAATTTCCGGAAATTTTCTGAAAGATTTCCGTAAAAAATTATTTTCTGGATGTTTTCCGTAAATAAATTATTTTCTGGATGATTTCCGTAAAATAATAAATTTCCGAAAGATTTCTGTAAAAACAAATAAATTTCCGGAAGATTTCCGTAAAAGAAATAATTTCCTGGATGATTTCCGTACAAAAAAAATATATTTTCGGATGATTTCCGTAAAAAATAAATTTCCGAAAGATTTCTGTAAAAACAAAAAATTTCCGAAAGATTTACGTAAATGAAATAATTTTCTGGGTGATTTCCGTAAATAAAAAATTTCCAGAAATTTTCCGGAAGATTTCCGTTAAAAAAATAAATTTCCGGAAATTTTTCGGATGATTTCCGTAAAAAAATAAATTTCCGGAAATTTTCAGGATGATTAACGTAAAATAAAAATAAATTTCCAAAAGATTTCCGTACAAAAAAAAAAATTTCCGAAAATTTTCCGGATGATTTCCGTAAAAAAATAAATTTCCGGAAGATTTCCGTAAAAAAAATATATTTCCGGAAGATTTCCGTAAAATAATAAATTTCCGGAAGATTTCTGTAATAACAAATAAATTTCCGGATGATTTCCTTAAAAAAATAAATTTCCGGAAAGTTTCCGGATGATTTCCGTAAAAAAATAAATTTCCGGAAATTTTCTGGATGATTTCCGTCAAAAAATAAATTTCCGGAAATTTTCCGGATGATTAACATAAAATAAAAATAAATTTCCAAAAGATTTCCGTACATAAAAATAAATTTCCGGAAATTTTCCGGATGATTGCCGTAAAAAAATAAATTTCCGGAAATTTTTAGGATGATGTCCTTAAAAAAATAAATTTCCGGAACGTTTCCGGATGATTTCCGTAAAAAAATAAATTTCGGGAAATTTTCAGGATGATTGCCGTAAAAAAATAAATTTCCGGAAATTTTCAGGATGATTTACGTAAAAAAAATAAATTTCCAAAAGATTTCCGTACAAAAAAAAAATTTCCGGAAATCTTCCGAAAGATTTCCGTAAAAAAAAAAATTTCCGGAAATTTTCCAGATGATTTACGTAAAAAAAATAAATTTCCAAAAGATTTCCGTACAAAAAAATAAATTTCCCGAAATTTTCCTGATGATTTCCGTCAAAAAATAAATTTCCGGAAATTTTCCGGATGATTAACGTAAAAAAAATAAATTTCTAAAAGATTTCCGTACAAAAAAATAAATTTCCGGAAATTTTCCGGATGATTGCCGTAAAAAAATAAATTTCCGAAAATTTTCCGGATGATTTCCGTAAAAAAAAAATTTGCCGAATTTTTCCGGATGATTTCCGTAAAAAAATAAATTACCGGAAATTTTGCGGATGATTTACGTAAAAAAAAATAAATTTCCAAAAGATTTCCGTACAAAAAAAAATTTCCGAAAATTTTCCGGATGATTTCCGTAAAAAAATAAACTTCCGGAAGATTTCCGTAAAAAAAATATATTTCCGGAAGATTTCCGTAAAAATATAAATTTCCGGAAATCTTCCGAAAGATTTCCGTAAAAAAATAATTTTCTGGATGATTTCCGTAAAAAAATAATTTTCTGGATGATTTCCGTAAAAAAATTATTTTCTGGATGATTTCCGTAAAATAATAAATTTCCGAAAGATTTCTGTAAAAACAAATAAATTTCTGGATGATTTCCGTAAAAAAAAAATTTCCGGAAATTTTCAGGATGATTTCCTTTTAAAAAAATAAATTTCCAAAAGATTTCCGTAAATAAAAAATTTCCAGAAATTTTCCGGAAGATTTCCGTTAAAAAAATAAATTTCCGGAAATTTTTCGGATGATTTCCGTAAAAAAATAAATTTCCGGAAATTTTCAGGATGATTAACGTAAAATAAAAATAAATTTCCAAAAGATTTCCGTACAAAAAAAAAAATTTCCGAAAATTTTCCGGATGATTTCCGTAAAAAAATAAATTTCCGGAAGATTTCCGTAAAAAAAATATATTTCCGGAAGATTTCCGTAAAATAATAAATTTCCGGAAGATTTCTGTAATAACAAATAAATTTCCGGATGATTTACTTAAAAAAATAAATTTCCGGAAAGTTTCCGGATGATTTCCGTAAAAAAATAAATTTCCGGAAATTTTCTGGATGATTTCCGTCAAAAAATAAATTTCCGGAAATTTTCCGGATGATTAACATAAAATAAAAATAAATTTCCAAAAGATTTCCGTACATAAAAATAAATTTCCGGAAATTTTCCGGATGATTGCCGTAAAAAAATAAATTTCCGGAAATTTTTAGGATGATGTCCTTAAAAAAATAAATTTCCGGAACGTTTCCGGATGATTTCCGTAAAAAAATAAATTTCGGGAAATTTTCAGGATGATTGCCGTAAAAAAATAAATTTCCGGAAATTTTCAGGATGATTTACGTAAAAAAAATAAATTTCCAAAAGATTTCCGTACAAAAAAAAAATTTCCGGAAATCTTCCGAAAGATTTCCGTAAAAAAAAAAATTTCCGGAAATTTTCCAGATGATTTACGTAAAAAAAATAAATTTCCAAATATTTCCGTACAAAAAAATAAATTTCCCGAAATTTTCCTGATGATTTCCGTCAAAAAATAAATTTCCGGAAATTTTCCGGATGATTAACGTAAAAAAAATAAATTTCTAAAAGATTTCCGTACAAAAAAATAAATTTCCGGAAATTTTCCGGATGATTGCCGTAAAAAAATAAATTTCCGAAAATTTTCCGGATGATTTCCGTAAAAAAAAAAATTGGCCGAATTTTTCCGGATGATTTCCGTAAAAAAATAAATTACCGGAAATTTTGCGGATGATTTACGTAAAAAAAAATAAATTTCCAAAAGATTTCCGTACAAAAAAAAAATTTCCGAAAATTTTCCGGATGATTTCCGTAAAAAAATAAACTTCCGGAAGATTTCCGTAAAAAAAATATATTTCCGGAAGATTTCCGTAAAAATATAAATTTCCGGAAATCTTCCGAAAGATTTCCGTAAAAAAATAATTTTCTGGATGATTTCCGTAAAAAAATAATTTTCTGGATGATTTCCGTAAAAAAATTATTTTCTGGATGATTTCCGTAAAATAATAAATTTCCGAAAGATTTCTGTAAAAACAAATAAATTTCTGGATGATTTCCGTAAAAAAAAAAATTTCCGGAAATTTTCAGGATGATTTCCTTTAAAAAAAATAAATTTCCAAAAGATTTCCGTAAAAAAAAAAATTTCCGGAAATTTTCAGGATGATGTCCTTAAAAAAATAAATTTCCGGAACGTTTCCGGATGATTTCCGTAAAAAAATAAATTTCGGGAAATTTTCTGGATGATTTCCGTCAAAAAATTAATTTCCGGAAATTTTCCGGATGATTAACATAAAAAAAAAATAAATTTCCAAAAGATTTCCGTACAAAAAAAAAATTTCCGGAAATTTTCCGGATGATTTCCTTAAAAAAATAAATTTCCGGAAAGTTTCCGGATGATTTCTGTAAAAAAAAAAATTTCCGGAAATTTGCTGGATGATTTCCGTCAATAAATAAATTTCCGGAAATTTTCCGGATGATTAACATAAAATAAAAATAAATTTCCAAAAGATTTCCGTACATAAAAATAAATTTCCGGAAATTTTCCGGATGATTGCCGTAAAAAAATAAATTTCCGGAAATTTTTAGGATGATGTCCTTAAAAAAATAAATTTCCGGAACGTTTCCGGATGATTTCCGTAAAAAAATAAATTTCGGGAAATTTTCTGGATGATTGCTGTAAAAAAATAAATTTCCGGAAATTTTCAGGATGATGTACTTAAAAAAATAAATTTCCGGAACGTTTCCGGATGATTTCCGTAAAAAAAATAAATTTCCGGAAATTTTCTGGATGATTTCCGTCAAAAAATAAATTTCCGGAAATTTTCTGGATGATTTCCGTAAAAAAATAAATTTCCGGAAGATTTCCGTAAAAAAAATATATTTCCGGAAGATTTCCGTAAAATAATAAATTTCCGGAAGATTTCTGTAATAACAAATAAATTTCCGGATGATTTCCTTAAAAAAATAAATTTCCGGAAAGTTTCCGGATGATTTCCGTAAAAAAATAAATTTCCGGAAATTTTCTGGATGATTTCCGTCAAAAAATAAATTTCCGGAAATTTTCCGGATGATTAACATAAAATAAAAATAAATTTCCAAAAGATTTCCGTACATAAAAATAAATTTCCGGAAATTTTCCGGATGATTGCCGTAAAAAAATAAATTTCCGGAAATTTTTAGGATGATGTCCTTAAAAAAATAAATTTCCGGAACGTTTCCGGATGATTTCCGTAAAAAAATAAATTTCCCGAAATTTTCCTGATGATTTCCGTCAAAAAATAAATTTCCGGAAATTTTCCGGATGATTAACGTAAAAAAAATAAATTTCTAAAAGATTTCCGTACAAAAAAATAAATTTCCGGAAATTTTCCGGATGATTGCCGTAAAAAAATAAATTTCCGGAAATTTTCAGGATGATGTCCTTAAAAAAATAAATTTCCGGAACGTTTCCGGATGATTTCTGTTCAAAAATAAATTAACAGAAATTTTCCGGAAGATTTCCGTAAATAAAAAATTACCAGAAATTTTCCGGAAGATTACCGTAAAAAAATTAATTTCCGGAAAGTTTTCGGAAGATTTCCGTCAAAAAATAAATTACCAGAAATTTTATGGAAGATTTCCGTAAAAAAATAAATTTCCGGAAATTTTCCGGATGATTTCCGTAAAAAAATAAATTTCCGGAAATTTTCCGGATGATTTCCGTAAAAAATAAATTTCCGGAAATTTTCCGGATGATTTACTTTAAAAAAATAAATTTCCAATAGATTTCCGTACAAAAAAATAAATTTCCGGAAATTTTCCGGATGATTGCCGTAAAAAAATAAATTTCCGAAAATTTTCCGGATGATTTCTGTAAAAAAAAAAATTTTCCGAAATTTTCCGGATGATTTCCGTAAAAAAATAAATTACCAGAAATTTTGCGGATGATTTACGTAAAAAAAAATAAATTTCCAAAAGATTTCCGCACAAAAAAAAAATTTCCGAAAATTTTCGGGATGATTTCCGTAAAAAAATAAATTTCCGGAAGATTTCCGTAAAAAAAATATATTTCCGGAAGATTTCCGTAAAAATATAAATTTCCAGAAATTATTCAGATGATTTACGTAAAAAAAAAATAAATTGCCAAAAGATTTCCGTACAAAAAATAAATTTCCGGAAATTTTCCGGATGATTGCCGTAAAAAAATAAATTTCCGGAAATTTTCCGGATGATTTCAGTAAAAAAATAAATTTCCGGAAATTTTTCGGAAGATTTCTGTAAAAAAATAAATTACCAGAAATTTTATGGAAGATTTCCGTAAAAAAATAAATTTCCGGAAATTTTCCGGATGATTTCCGTAAAAAATAAATTTCCGGAAATTTTCCGGATGATTTACGTAAAAAAAATAAATTTCCAAAAGATTTCCGTACAAAAAAATAAATTTTCGGAAATTTTCCGGATGATTTCCTTAAAAAAATATATTTCCGGAAGAATTCTGTAAAAACAAAAAATTTCCGAAAGATTTACGTAAAAGAAATAATTTTCCGGATGATTTAAGTAAAAAAATAAATTTCCGGAAGATTTCCGTAAAAAAAATATATTTCCGGAAGATTTCCGTAAAAATATAAATTTCCGGAAATCTTCCGAAAGACTTCCGTAAAAAAAATAATTTTCCGTATGATTTCCGTAAAAAAATAAATTTCCGGAAATTTTTCAGATGATTTACGTAAAAAAAACAAATTTCTCGAAATTTTCCGTACAAACAAATAAATTTCCGGAAGATTTCCGTAAAAATATAAATTTCCGGAAAGTTTTCGGAAGATTTCTGTAAAAAAAAATAAATTTCCAGAAATTTTTCTGATGATTTCCGTAAAAAAATAAATTTCCGGAAATTTTCCGGATGACTTACGAAAAAAAAAATAAATTTCCAAAAGATTTCCGTACAAAAAAATAAATTTCCGGAAATTTTCCGGATGATTTCCGTAAAAAAATAAATTTCCGAAATTTTCCAGATGATTTCCGTAAAAAAATAAATTTCCGGAAATTTTCCGGATGATTTCCGTAAAAAAAATAATTTCCGGAAATTTTCCGTACAAACAAATAAATTTCCGAAAGATTTCCGTAAAAATATAAATTTCCGGAAATCTTCCGAAAGATTTCCGTAAAAAAATTATTTTCTGAATGATTTCCGTAAAAAAATTATTTTCTGGATGTTTTCCGTAAAATAATAAATTTCCGAAATATTTCCGTAAAAGAAATAATTTTTCGGATGATTTCCGTAAATGAAATAATTTTCTGGATGATTTCCGTAAATGAAATAATTTTCTGGATGATTTCCGTAAATAAAAAATTACCAGAAATTTTCCGGAAGATTTCCGTAAAAAAATAAATTTCCAAAAGATTTCCGTACAAAAAATAAGTTTCCGGAAATTTTCCGGATGATTTCCGTAAAAAAATAAATTTGCGAAAAATTTTCCGGATGATTTACGTAAAAAAAATAAATTTCCAAAAGATTTCCGTACAAAAAAAAAATTTCCGGAAATCTTGCGAAAGATTTCCGTAAAAAAATAAATTTCCGGAAATTTTCCAGATGATTTACGTAAAAAAAATAAATTTCCAAAAGATTTCCGTACAAAAAAATAAATTTCCTGAAATTTTCCTGATGATTTCCGTAAAAAAATAAATTTCCGAAAATTTTCCCGATGATTTACGTAAAGAAAATAAATTTCCGGAAATTTTCCGTACAAAAAAATAAATTTCCGGAAGATTTTCGTAAAAATATAAATTTCCGGAAATTTTCTGAAAGATTTCCGTAAAAAATTATTTTCTGGATGATTTCCGTAAATAAATTATTTTCTGGATGATTTCCGTAAAATAATAAATTTCCGAAAGATTTCTGTAAAAACAAATAAATTTCCGGAAGATTTCCGTAAAAGAAATAATTTCCTGGATGATTTCCGTACAAAAAAAATATATTTTCGGATGATTTCCGTAAAAAATAAATTTCCGGAAGATTTCTGTAAAAACAAAAAATTTCCGAAAGATTTACGTAAATGAAATAATTTTCTGGGTGATTTCCGTAAATAAAAAATTTCCAGAAATTTTCCGGAAGATTTCCGTTAAAAAAATAAATTTCCGGAAATTTTTCGGATGATTTCCGTAAAAAAATAAATTTTCGGAAATTTTCCGGATGATTTACGTAAAAAAAAATAAATTTCCGGAAATTTTCCGGATGATTTACGTAAAAAAAAAAAAATTTCCAAAAGATTTACGTACAAAAAAATAAATTTCCGGAAGATTTCCGTAAAAATATAAATTTCCGGAAATCTTCCGGAAGATTTCCGTAAAAATATAAATTTCCGGAAATCTTCCGGAAGATTTCCGTAAATAAAAAATTACCAGAAATTTTCCGGAAGATTACCGTAAAAAAATTAATTTCCGGAAAGTTTTCGGAAGATTTCCGTAAAAAAATAAATTACCAGAAATTTTATGGAAGATTTCCGTAAAAAAATAAATTTCCGGAAATTTTCCGGATGATTTCCGTAAAAAAATAAATTTCCGGAAATTTTCCGGATGATTTCCGTAAAAAATAAATTTCCGGAAATTTTCCGGATGATTTACTTTAAAAAAATAAATTTCCAATAGATTTCCGTACAAAAAAATAAATTTCCGGAAATTTTCCGGATGATTGCCGTAAAAAAAAAAAAATTTCCGAAAATTTTCCGGATGATTTCTGTAAAAAAAAAAATTTTCCGAAATTTTCCGGATGATTTCCGTGAAAAAATAAATTACCGGAAATTTTGCGGATGATTTACGTAAAAAAATTAATTTCCAAAAGATTTCCGCACAAAAAAAAAAAAATTTCCGAAAATTTTCGGGATGATTTCCGTAAAAAAATAAATTTCCGGAAGATTTCCGTAAAAAAAATATATTTCCGGAACGTTTCCGGATGATTTCCGTAAAAAAATAAATTTCTGGAAATTTTCTGGATGATTTCCGTCAAAAAATAATATTCCGGATATTTTCCGGATGATTAACATAAAATAAAAATAAATTTCCAAAAGATTTCCGTACAAAAAAATAAATTTCCGGAAATTTTCCGGATGATTGCCGTAAAAAAATTAATTTCCGGAAATTTTCAGGATGATGTCCTTAAAAAAATAAATTTCCGGAACGTTTCCGGATGATTTCCGTAAAAAAATAAATTCCGGGAAATTTTCTGGATGATTTCCGTCAAAAAATTAATTTCCGGAAATTTTCCGGATGATTAACGTAAAAAAAAATAAATTTCCAAAAGATTTCCGTACAAAAAAAAAATTTCCGGAAATTTTCCGGATGATTTCCTTAAAAAAATAAATTTCCGGAAAGTTTCCGGATGATTTCTGTAAAAAAAAAAATTTCCGGAAATTTTCTGGATGATTTCCGTCAATAAATAAATTTCCGGAAATTTTCCTGATGATTAACGTAAAATAAAAATAAATTTCCAAAAGATTTCCGTACAAAAAAAAAAATTTCCGAAAATTTTCCGGATGATTTCCGTAAAAAAATAAATTTCCGGAAGATTTCCGTAAAAAAAATATATTTCCGGAAGATTTCCGTAAAATAATAAATTTCCGGAAGATTTCTGTAATAACAAATAAATTTCCGGATGATTTCCTTAAAAAAATAAATTTCCAGAAAGTTTCCGGATGATTTCCGTAAAAAAATAAATTTCCGGAAATTTTCTGGATGATTTCCGTCAAAAAATAAATTTCCGGAAATTTTCCGGATGATTAACATAAAATAAAAATAAATTTCCAAAAGATTTCCGTACATAAAAATAAATTTCCGGAAATTTTCCGGATGATTGCCGTAAAAAAAATAAATTTCCGGAAATTTTTAGGATGATGTCCTTAAAAAAATAAATTTCCGGAACGTTTCCGGATGATTTCCGTAAAAAAATAAATTCCGGGAAATTTTCTGGATGATTTCCGTCAAAAAATTAATTTCCGGAAATTTTCCGGATGATTAACGTAAAAAAAATAAATTTCCAAAAGATTTCCGTACAAAAAAAAAATTTCCGGAAATCTTCCGAAAGATTTCCGTAAAAAAAAAAATTTCCGGAAATTTTCCAGATGATTTACGTAAAAAAAATAAATTTCCAAAAGATTTCCGTACAAAAAAATAAATTTCCCGAAATTTTCCTGATGATTTCCGTCAAAAAATAAATTTCCGGAAATTTTCCGGATGATTAACGTAAAAAAAATAAATTTCTAAAAGATTTCCGTACAAAAAAATAAATTTCCGGAAATTTTCCGGATGATTGCCGTAAAAAAATAAATTTCCGAAAATTTTCCGGATGATTTCCGTAAAAAAAAAATTTGCCGAATTTTTCCGGATGATTTCCGTAAAAAAATAAATTACCGGAAATTTTGCGGATGATTTACGTAAAAAAAAATAAATTTCCAAAAGATTTCCGTACAAAAAAAAAATTTCCGAAAATTTTCCGGATGATTTCCGTAAAAAAATAAACTTCCGGAAGATTTCCGTAAAAAAAATATATTTCCGGAAGATTTCCGTAAAAATATAAATTTCCGGAAATCTTCCGAAAGATTTCCGTAAAAAAATAATTTTCTGGATGATTTCCGTAAAAAAATAATTTTCTGGATGATTTCCGTAAAAAAATTATTTTCTGGATGATTTCCGTAAAATAATAAATTTCCGAAAGATTTCTGTAAAAACAAATAAATTTCTGGATGATTTCCGTAAAAAAAAAATTTCCGGAAATTTTCAGGATGATTTCCTTTAAAAAAAATAAATTTCCAAAAGATTTCCGTAAAAAAAAAATTTCCGGAAATTTTCAGGATGATGTCCTTAAAAAAATAAATTTCCGGAACGTTTCCGGATGATTTCCGTAAAAAAATAAATTTCGGGAAATTTTCTGGATGATTTCCGTCAAAAAATTAATTTCCGGAAATTTTCCGGATGATTAACATAAAAAAAAAATAAATTTCCAAAAGATTTCCGTACAAAAAAAAAATTTCCGGAAATTTTCCGGATGATTTCCTTAAAAAAATAAATTTCCGGAAAGTTTCCGGATGATTTCTGTAAAAAAAAAAATTTCCGGAAATTTTCTGGATGATTTCCGTCAATAAATAAATTTCCGGAAATTTTCCGGATGATTAACGTAAAATAAAAATAAATTTCCAAAAGATTTCCGTACAAAAAAAAAATTTCCGAAAATTTTCCGGATGATTTCCGTAAAAAAATAAATTTCCGGAAGATTTCCGTAAAAAAAATATATTTCCGGAAGATTTCCGTAAAATAATAAATTTCCGGAAGATTTCTGTAATAACAAATAAATTTCCGGATGATTTCCTTAAAAAAATAAATTTCCGGAAATTTTCTGGATGATTTCCGTCAATAAATAAATTTCCGGAAATTTTCCGGATGATTAACGTAAAATAAAAATAAATTTCCAAAAGATTTCCGTACAAAAAAAAAATTTCCGAAAATTTTCCGGATGATTTCCTTAAAAAAATAAATTTCCGGAAAGTTTCCGGATGATTTCTGTAAAAAAAAATTTCCGGAAATTTTCTGGATGATTTCCGTCAAAAAATAAATTTCCGGAAATTTTCCGGATGATTAACATAAAATAAAAATAAATTTCCAAAAGATTTCCGTACATAAAAATAAATTTCCGGAAATTTTCCGGATGATTGCCGTAAAAAAATAAATTTCCGGAAATTTTTAGGATGATGTCCTTAAAAAAATAAATTTCCGGATATTTTCCGGATGATTAACATAAAATAAAAATAAATTTCCAAAAGATTTCCGTACAAAAAAATAAATTTCCGGAAATTTTCCGGATGATTGCCGTAAAAAAATAAATTTCCGGAAATTTTCAGGATGATGTCCTTAAAAAAATAAATTTCTGAAACGTTTCCGGATGATTTCCGTAAAAAAATAAATTTCGGGAAATTTTCTGGATGATTTCCGTCAAAAAATTAATTTCCGGAAATTTTCCGGATGATTAACGTAAAAAAAAATTAATTTCCAAAAGATTTCTGTACAAAAAAATAAATTTCCGGAAATTTTCCGAATGCTTTCCGTAAAAAAATAAATTTCTGGATATTTTCCGGATGATTTCCGTAATAAAATAAATTTCCTGTAGATTTCTGTAAAAACAAAAAATTTCCGAAAGATTTACGTAAAAGAAAAAATTTTCTTGATGATTTCCGTAAATAAAAAATTACCTGAAATTTTTCGGAAGATTTCCGTAAAAAAAAAATTTCCGGAAAGTTTACGGAAGATTTCTGTTCAAAAATAAATTAACAGAAATTTTCCGGAAGATTTCCGTAAATAAAAAATTACCAGAAATTTTCCGGAAGATTACCGTAAAAAAATTAATTTCCGGAAAGTTTTCGGAAGATTTCCGTAAAAAAATAAATTACCAGAAATTTTATGGAAGATTTCCGTAAAAAAATAAATTTCCGGAAATTTTCCGGATGATTTCCGTAAAAAAATAAATTTCCGGAAATTTTCCGGATGATTTCCGTAAAAAATAAATTTCCGGAAATTTTCCGGATGATTTACTTTAAAAAAATAAATTTCCAATAGATTTCCGTACAAAAAAATAAATTTCCGGAAATTTTCCGGATGATTGCCGTAAAAAAATAAATTTCCGAAAATTTTCCGGATGATTTCTGTAAAAAAAAAAAATTTTCCGAAATTTTCCGGATGATTTCCGTAAAAAAATAAATTACCGGAAATTTTGCGGATGATTTACGTAAAAAAAAATAAATTTCCAAAAGATTTCCGCACAAAAAAAAAAATTTCCGAACTTTTTCGGGATGATTTCCGTAAAAAAATAAATTTCCGGAAGATTTCCGTAAAAAAAATATATTTCCGGAAGATTTCCGTAAAAATATAAATTTCCAGAAATTTTTCAGATGATTTACGTAAAAAAAAAATAAATTGCCAAAAGATTTCCGTACAAAAAAATAAATTTCCGGAAATTTTCCGGATGATTGCCGTAAAAAAATAAATTTCCGGAAATTTTCCGGATGATTTCAGTAAAAAAATAAATTTCCGGAAATTTTTCGGAAGATTTCTGTAAAAAAATAAATTACCAGAAATTTTATGGAAGATTTCCGTAAAAAAATAAATTTCCGGAAATTTTCCGGATGATTTCCGTAAAAAAATAAATTTCCGGAAATTTTCCGGATGATTTCCGTAAAAAATAAATTTCCGGAAATTTTCCGGATGATTTACGTAAAAAAAATAAATTTCCAAAAGATTTCCGTACAAAAAAATAAATTTTCGGAAATTTTCCGGATGATTTCATTAAAAAAATATATTTCCGGAAAAATTCTGTAAAAACAAAAAATTTCCGAAAGATTTACGTAAAAGAAATAATTTTCCGGATGATTTCCGTAAAAAAATAAATTTCCGGAAGATTTCCGTAAAAAAAATATATTTCCGGAAGATTTCCGTTAAAATATAAATTTCCGGAAATCTTCCGAAAGACTTCCGTAAAAAAAATAATTTTCCGTATGATTTCCGTAAAAAAATAAATTTCCGGAAATTTTTCAGATGATTTACGTAAAAAAAAACAAATTTCTCGAAATTTTCCGTACAAACAAATAAATTTCCGGAAGATTTCCGTAAAAATATAAATTTCCGGAAAGTTTTCGGAAGATTTCTGTAAAAAAAAATAAATTTCCAGAAATTTTTCTGATGATTTCCGTAAAAAAATAAATTTCCGGAAATTTTCCGGATGACTTACGAAAAAAAAAATAAATTTCCAAAAGATTTCCGTACAAAAAAATAAATTTCCGGAAATTTTCCGGATGATTTCCGTAAAAAAATAAATTTCCGAAATTTTCCAGATGATTTCCGTAAAAAAATAAATTTCCGGAAATTTTCCGGATGATTTCCGTAAATAAAATAATTTCCGGAAATTTTCCGTACAAACAAATAAATTTCCGAAAGATTTCCGTAAAAATATAAATTTCCGGAAATCTTCCGAAAGATTTCCGTAAAAAAATTATTTTCTGAATGATTTCCGTAAAAAAATTATTTTCTGGATGTTTTCCGTAAAATAATAAATTTCCGAAATATTTCCGTAAAAGAAATAATTTTTCGGATGATTTCCGTAAATGAAATATTTTCTGGATGATTTCCGTAAATGAAATAATTTTCTGGATGATTTCCGTAAATAAAAAATTACCAGAAATTTTCCGGAAGATTTCCGTAAAAAAATAAATTTCCAAAAGATTTCCGTACAAAAAATAAGTTTCCGGAAATTTTCCGGATGATTTCCGTAAAAAAATAAATTTGCGGAAATTTTCCGGATGATTTACGTAAAAAAAATAAATTTCCAAAAGATTTCCGTACAAAAAAAAAATTTCCGGAAATCTTCCGAAAGATTTCCGTAAAAAAATAAGTTTCCGGAAATTTTCCAGATGATTTACGTAAAAAAAATAAATTTCTAAAAGATTTCCGTACAAAAAAATAAATTTCCCGAAATTTTCCTGATGATTTCCGTAAAAAAATAAATTTCCGAAAATTTTCCCGATGATTTACGTAAAAAAAAAATAAATTTCCGGAAATTTTCCGTACAAAAAAATAAATTTCCGGAAGATTTTCGTAAAAATATAAATTTCCGGAAATTTTCTGAAAGATTTCCGTAAAAAATTATTTTCTGGATGATTTCCGTAAATAAATTATTTTCTGGATGATTTCCGTAAAATAATAAATTTCCGAAAGATTTCTGTAAAAACAAATAAATTTCCGGAAGATTTCCGTAAAAGAAATAATTTCCTGGATGATTTCCGTACAAAAAAAATATATTTTCGGATGATTTCCGTAAAAAATAAATTTCCGAAAGATTTCTGTAAAAACAAAAAATTTCCGAAAGATTTACGTAAATGAAATAATTTTCTGGGTGATTTCCGTAAATAAAAAATTTCCAGAAATTTTCCGGAAGATTTCCGTTAAAAAAATAAATTTCCGGAAATTTTTCGGATGATTTCCGTAAAAAAATAAATTTTCGGAAATTTTCCGGATGATTTACGTAAAAAAAAATAAATTTCCGGAAATTTTCCGGATGATTTACGTAAAAAAAAAAATTTCCAAAAGATTTACGTACAAAAAAATAAATTTTCGGAAGATTTCCGTAAAAATATAAATTTCCGGAAATCTTCCGGAAGATTTCCGTAAAAATATAAATTTCCGGAAATCTTCCGGAAGATTTCCGTAAAAAAATTATTTTCTGGATGATTTCCGTAAAAAATTATTTTCTGATGATTTCCGTAAAAAAATAAATTTCCGGAAATTTTCCGGATGACTTACGAAAAAAAAAATAAGTTTCCAAAAGATTTCCGTACAAAAAAATAAATTTCCGGAAATTTTCCGGATGATTTCCGTAAAAAAATAAATTTCCGAAATTTTCCAGATGATTTCCGTAAAAAAATAAATTTCCGGAAATTTTCCGGATGATTTCCGTAAAAAAAATAATTTCCGGAAATTTTCCGTACAAACAAATAAATTTCCGGAAGATTTCCGTAAAAATATAAATTTCCGGAAATCTTCCGAAAGATTTCCGTAAAAAAATTATTTTCTGAATGATTTCCGTAAAAAAATTATTTTCTGGATGTTTTCCGTAAAATAATAAATTTCCGAAATATTTCCGTAAAAGAAATAATTTTTCGGATGATTTCCTTAAATGAAATAATTTTCTGGATGATTTCCGTAAATGAAATAATTTTCTGGATGATTTCCGTAAATAAAAAATTACCAGAAATTTTCCGGAAGATTTCCGTAAAAAAATAAATTTCCAAAAGATTTCCGTACAAAAAATAAGTTTCCGGAAATTTTCCGGATGATTTCCGTAAAAAAATAAATTTGCGGAAATTTTCCGGATGATTTACGTAAAAAAAATAAATTTCCAAAAGATTTCCGTACAAAAAAAAAATTTCCGGAAATCTTCCGAAAGATTTCCGTAAAAAAATAAATTTCCGGAAATTTTCCAGATGATTTACGTAAAAAAAATAAATTTCCAAAAGATTTCCGTACAAAAAAATAAATTTCCCGAAATTTTCCTGATGATTTCCGTAAAAAAATAAATTTCCGAAAATTTTCCCGATGATTTACGTAAAAAAAAATAAATTTCCGGAAATTTTCCGTACAAAAAAATAAATTTCCGGAAGATTTTCGTAAAAATATAAATTTCCGGAAATTTTCTGAAAGATTTCCGTAAAAAATTATTTTCTGGATGATTTCCGTAAATAAATTATTTTCTGGATGATTTCCGTAAAATAATAAATTTCCGAAAGATTTCTGTAAAAACAAATAAATTTCCGGAAGATTTCCGTAAAAGAAATAATTTCCTGGATGATTTCCGTACAAAAAAATATATTTTCGGATGATTTCCGTAAAAAATAAATTTCCGGAAGATTTCTGTAAAAACAAAAAATTTCCGAAAGATTTACGTAAATGAAATAATTTTCTGGGTGATTTCCGTAAATAAAAAATTTCCAGAAATTTTCCGGAAGATTTCCGTTAAAAAAATAAATTTCCGGAAATTTTTCGGATGATTTCCGTAAAAAAATAAATTTTCGGAAATTTTCCGGATGATTTACGTAAAAAAAAATAAATTTCCGGAAATTTTCCGGATGATTTACGTAAAAAAAAAAAATTTCCAAAAGATTTACGTACAAAAAAATAAATTTCCGGAAGATTTCCGTAAAAATATAAATTTCCGGAAATCTTCCGGAAGATTTCCGTAAAAATATAAATTTCCGGAAATCTTCCGGAAGATTTCCGTAAAAAAATTATTTTCTGGATGATTTCCGTAAAAAATTATTTTCTGGATGATTTCCGTAAAATAATAAAGTTGCGAAAGATTTTTGTAAAATCAAATAAATTTCCGGAAGATTTCCGGATGATTTCGGTAAAAAAAATAAATTTCCGGAAGATTTCCGGCTGATTTACGTAAAAAAAAATAAATTTCCTGATTTCCGTACAAAAAAATTAATTTCCATAATTTTATGGAAGATTTCCGGATGATTTCCGTAAAAAAATACATATCCACAAATTTTCCGGATGATTATTGAAAGATTTCCGTAAAAAAATAAATTCCTGGAAATTTTCCGGAAGATTGATGCAATTTATGTGGATTTTTCTAAGGCTTTTGATAAGGTAGATCACAGTATACTTCTACACAAGCTCAGAATCATGGGCATGTCTGAGAATTTAATTAATTTTTTAAAAGTTATCTTACAGACAGACCTCATATGGTGAGTGTTGAGCATGACTATTCTGATGCGTTTCAATCTACCTCGGGAGTTCCTCAAGGGTCTCATCTCGGTCCTTTATTATTTGTTT
>JAVJHS010000548.1:0-23000 GCA_032873175.1 Leptopilina drosophilae | reverse complement strand
ATAAAATTTACAAGATTTGTTTTCCATTTACGATATAACATAAATTACATTTTGCAAGAAAGAATTATGTTTCTTAGCTTTAATTAAATCATTAATGATTTAATCGGGGGAGTGATGTTCAGAATCGAAACTGGTTTTATATACATATATTCTTGAATATTCTCTCTTTATTTTCTACTGTATTTCAAATCACGTGATTTAGATAAAGGGCTTGAGTGTGCGAATGCCGAATGAGTAGTAGCAATGTGATTTCCGAACGAAGAGGACACATTGTAATTCCTCGTGAAAACATGTATCAAACGATAGATGTTGTTTCAATTTTCTTTTTTCTTAAAACGAAAGTTTATAAAACAGTTTCCTATGTTGTGTAATTTCAATTTACAATTAAATAAAGTTTGTGAACTATGATTAAAAATTGTGAACTCTTATCACCACAGTTATTGTTCCTTTCCTCAACAGTGCATGTAAAAAGTATGCATGTTTATAAGAAAAAAGTAATTGTTGGTTAGGACGCTACTGCGCATGGTCAGACAAAAAACGGAACCAACAAGGAATTAATATAATAAGGATAGTCATATAATATACTTTAAAAGTAATTATTTTCCCAGCCCGAATAACCTAAAAACTGAAGAAAAACGAAAAATTCCACTTAAAAATATGCGTAAAACGTATTCATTTAACTTGTCGCTGATTGCAAAAATCGAGATATTATTAATTTTAATAATCATATAATGTACTTTAAAACTAATTATTTTCTCAGTTCGTATAACATAGAAACTGAAGAAAAGCGGAAAAATCTACTTTAAAATAGGCGTAAAACGTATTCATTTAACTTGACGCTGATGGAAGCAACCGAGATATTATTAATTTTAATAGTCATCTAATGTACTCTAAAACTAATGATTTACTCAGTTCGTATAACCTAGAAACAGAAGAAATGAGGAAAAATTTACTTAAAAATATGCGTAAGACGTATTCATATAAATTGTCGCTGATTGCAGAAATCGAGATATTAATAATATTAATAATCATATAATGTACTTTAAAACTAATGATATTCTCAGTTCGTATAACCTAGAAACTGCAGAAAAGCGGAAAAATCTACTTTAAAATAGGCGTAAAACGTATTCATTTAAATTGTCGCTGATTGAAGCAACTGAGATATTACTAATTTTAATAGTCATATAATATACTTTAAAACTTATTATTTTCCCTGCCCAAATAACCTACAAAATGAACAAAAATGGAAAAATCTACTTAAAAATAGGCGTAAACGTATTCATTTAACTTATCGCTGATTGCAGAAATCGAGATATTATTAATTTTAATAATCATATAATGTACTTTAAAACTAATGATTTTCTTAGTTCGTATAACCTAGAAACTGAAGAAAAGCGGAAAAATCTACTTTAAAATAGACGTAAAACGTATTCATTTAACTTGTCGCTGATGGAAGCAACCGAGATATTATTAATTTTAATAGTCATATAATATACTTTAAAACTAATTATTTTCCCAGCCCGAATAACCTAAAAACTGAAGAAAAAAGGAAAAATCTACTTTAAAATAGCCGTAAAACGTATTCATTTAACTTTTCGCTGATTGCAGAAATCGAGATATTATTATTTTTAATAATCATATAATGTACTTTAAAACTAATGATTTTCTCAGTTCGTATAACCTAGAAACTGAAGAAAAGCGGAAAAATCTACTTTAAAATAGACGTAAAACGTATTCATTTAACTTGTCGCTGATGGAAGCAACCGAGATATTATTAATTTTAATAGTCATATAATATACTTTAAAACTAATTATTTTTCCTGCCCGAATAACCTAAAAACTGAAGAAAAAAGGAAAAATCTACTTTAAAATAGCCGTAAAACGTATTCATTTAACTTTTCGCTGATTGCAGAAATCGAGATATTATTATTTTTAATAATCATATAATGTACTTTAAAACTAATGATTTTCTCAGTTCGTATAACCTAGAAACTGAAGAAAAGCGGAAAAATCTACTTTAAAATAGGCGTAAAACGTATTCATTTAAATTGTCGCTGATTGAAGCAACCGAGATATTATTAATTTTAATAGACATATAATATACTTTGAAACTAATTATTTTCCAAGCCCGAATAACCTAAAAAATGAAGCAAATAGGAAAATTCCACTAAAAAATATGGGTAAAACGTATTCATTTAACTTGTCGCTGATTGCAGAAATCGAGATATTATTAATTTTAATAATCATATAATGTACTTTAAAACTAATTATTTTCTCAGTTCGTATAACCTAAAACTGAAGACATACGGAAAAATCTACTTAAAAATAGGCGTAAACGTATTCATTTAACTTGTCGCTG
This sequence comes from Leptopilina drosophilae, assembly GCA_032873175.1. Classification (NCBI taxonomy): domain Eukaryota; kingdom Metazoa; phylum Arthropoda; class Insecta; order Hymenoptera; family Figitidae; genus Leptopilina; species Leptopilina drosophilae. The sequence goes on along the minus strand of JAVJHS010000548.1, from coordinate 20,641 downwards.
ATTGAAGCAACCGAGATATTATTAATTTTAATAGTCATATAATATACTTTAAAACTTATTATTTTCCCTGCCCGAATAACCTAAAAACTGAAGAAAAACGAAAAATTCCTATTAAAAATATGCGTAAAACGTATTCATTTAACTTGTCGCTGATTGCAAAAATCGAGATATTATTAATTTTAATAATCATATAATGTACTTTAAAACTAATTATTTTCTCAGTTCGTATAACCTAGAAACAGAAGAAATGAGGAAAAATTTACTTAAAAATATGCGTAAAACGTATTCATTTAAAATGTCGCTGATTGCAGAAATCGAGATATTAATAATATTAATAATCATATAATGTACTTTAAAACTAATGATATTCTCAGTTCGTATAACCTAGAAACTGCAGAAGAGCGGAAAAATCTACTTTAAAATAGGCGTAAAACGTATTCATTTAACGTGTCGCTGATGAAAGCAACCGAGATATTATTAATTTTAATAGTCATATAATGTACTTTAAAACTAATTATTTTCTCAGTTCGTATAACCTAGAAACAGAAGAAATGAGGAAAAATTTACTTAAAAATATGCGTAAAACGTATTCATTTAAAATGTCGCTGATTGCAGAAATCGAGATATTAATAATATTAATAATCATATAATGTACTTTAAAATTAATGATATTCTCAGTTCGTATAACCTAGAAACTGCAGAAAAGCGGAAAAATCTACTTTAAAATAGGCGTAAAACGTATTCATTTAACGTGTCGCTGATGAAAGCAACCGAGATATTATTAATTTTAATAGTCATATAATGTACTTTAAAACTAATGATTTTCTCAGTTCGTATAACCTAGAAACAGAAGAAATGAGGAAAAATTTACTTAAAAATATGCGTAAAACGTATTCATTTAACTTGTCGCTCATTGCAGAAATCAAGATATTAATAATATTAATAATCATATAATGTACTTTAAAACTAATGATATTCTCAGTTCGTATAACCTAGAAACTGCAGAAAAGCGGAAAAATCTACTTTAAAATAGGCGTAAAACGTATTCATTTAAATTGTCGCTGATTGAAGCAACCGAGATATTATTAATTTTAATAGTCATCTAATGGACTCTAAAACTAATGATTTACTCAGTTCGTATAACCTAAAAACAAAAGAAATGAGGAAAAACTTACTTAAAAATATGCGTAAGACGTATTCATTTAAATTGTCGCTGATTGCAGAAATCGAGATATTAATAATATTAATAATCATATAATGTACTTTAAAACTAATGATATTCTCAGTTCGTATAACCTAGAAACTGCAGAAAAGCGGAAAAATCTACTTTAAAATAGGCGTAAAACGTATTCATTTAAATTGTTGCTGATTGAAGCAACCGAGATATTACTAATTTTAATAGTCATATAATATACTTTAAAACTTATTATTTTCCCTGCCCAAATAACCTACAAAATGAACAAAAATGGAAAAATCTACTTAAAAATAGGCGTAAACGTATTCATTTAACTTATCGCTGATTGCAGAAATCGAGATATTATTAATTTTAATAATCATATAATGTACTTTAAAACTAATGATTTTCTTAGTTCGTATAACCTAGAAACTGAAGAAAAGCGGAAAAATCTACTTTAAAATAGACGTAAAACGTATTCATTTAACTTGTCGCTGATGGAAGCAACCAAGATATTATTAATTTTAATAGTCATATAATATACTTTAAAACTAATTATTTTCCCAGCCCGAATAACCTAAAAACTGAAGAAAAAAGGAAAAATCTACTTTAAAATAGCCGTAAAACGTATTCATTTAACTTTTCGCTGATTGCAGAAATCGAGATATTATTATTTTTAATAATCATATAATGTACTTTAAAACTAATGATTTTCTCAGTTCGTATAACCTAAAACTAAAGAAATACGTAAAAATCTACTTAAAAATAGGCGTAAACGTATTCATTTAACTTGTCGCTTATTGAAGCAACCGAGATATTATTAATTTTAATAGTCATATAATATACTTTAAAACTTATTATTTTCCCAGCCCGAATAACCTAAAAACTGAAGAAAAAAGGAAAAATCTACTTAAAAATAGGCGTAAACGTATTCATTTAAATTGTCGCTGATTGAAGCAACCAAGATATTATTAATTTTAATAGTCATACAATATACTTTAAAACTTATTATTTTCCCTGCCCAAATAACCTACAAAATGAACAAAAATGGAAAAATCTACTTAAAAATAGGCGTAAACGTATTCATTTAACTTATCGCTGATTGCAGAAATCGAGATATTATTAATTTTAATAATCATATAATGTACTTTAAAACTAATGATTTTCTTAGTTCGTATAACCTAGAAACTGAAGAAAAGCGGAAAAATCTACTTTAAAATAGACGTAAAACGTATTCATTTAACTTGTCGCTGATGGAAGCAACCGAGATATTATTAATTTTAATAGTCATATAATATACTTTAAAACTAATTATTTTCCCAGCCCGAATAACCTAAAAACTGAAGAAAAAAGGAAATATCTACTTTAAAATAGCCGTAAAACGTATTCATTTAACTTTTCGCTGATTGCAGAAATCGAGACATTATTATTTTTAATAATCATATAATGTACTTTAAAACTAATGATTTTCTCAGTTCGTTTAACCTAAAAAATGAAGAAAAGCGGAAAAATCTACTTTAAAATAGGCGTAAAACGTATTCATTTAAATTGTCGCTGATTGAAGCAACCGAGATATTATTAATTTTAATAGACATATAATATACTTTGAAACTAATTATTTTCCAAGCCCAAATAACCTAAAAACTGAAGAAAATAGGAAAATTCCACTAAAAAATATGGGTAAAACGTATTCATTTAACTTGTCGCTGATTGCAGAAATCGAGATATTATTAATTTTAATAATCATATAATGTACTTTAAAACTAATTATTTTCTCAGTTCGTATAACCTAAAACTGAAGACATACGGAAAAATCTACTTAAAAATAGGCGTAAACGTATTCATTTAACTTGACGCTGATGGAAGCAACCGAGATATTATTCATTTTAATAGTCATATAATATACTTTGAAACTAATTATTTTCCTTGCCCGAATAACCTAAAACTGAAGAAATACGGAAAAATCTACTTAAAAATAGGCGTAAACGTATTCATTTAACTTGTCGCTAATTGAAGCAACCGAGATATTATTAATTTTAATAGTCATATAATATACTTTAAAACTTATTATTTTCCCTGCCCGAATAACCTACAAAATGAACAAAAATAAAAAAATCTACTTAAAAATAGGCGTAAGACGTATTCATTTAAATTGTCGCTGATTGCAGAAATCGAGATATTAATAATATTAATAATCATATAATGTACTTTAAAACTAATTATTTTCTCAGTTCGTATAACCTAGAAACTGAAGAAAAGCGGAAAAATCTACTTTAAAATAGGCGTAAAACGTATTCATTTAACTTGACGCTGATGGAAGCAACCGAGATATTATTAATTTTAATAGTCATATAATGTACTTTAAAGCTAATGATTTTCTTAGTTCGTATAACCTAGAAACTGAAGAAAAGCGGAAAAATCTACTTTAAAATAGGCGTAAAACGTATTCATTTAACTTGTCGCTGATGGAAGCCACCGAGATATTATTAATTTTAATAGTCATATAATATACTTTAAAACTAATTATTTTCCCAGCCCGAATAACCTAAAAACTGAAGAAAAAAGGAAAAATCTACTTTAAAATAGCCGTAAAACGTATTCATTTAACTTTTCGCTGATTGCAGAAATCGAGATATTATTATTGTTAATAATCATATAATGTACTTTAAAACTAATGATTTTCTCAGTTCGTATAACCTAGAAACTGAAGAAAAGCGGAAAAATCTACTTTAAAATAGGCGTAAAACGTATTCATTTAAATTGTCGCTGATTGAAGCAACCGAGATATTATTAATTTTAATAGACATATAATATACTTTGAAACTAATTATTTTCCAAGCCCGAATAACCTAAAAACTGAAGAAAATAGGAAAATTCCACTAAAAAATATGGGTAAAACGTATTCATTTAACTTGTCGCTGATTGCAGAAATCGAGATATAATTAATTTTAATAATCATATAATGTACTTTAAAACTAATTATTTTCTCAGTTCGTATAACCTAAAACTGAAGAAATACGTAAAAATCTACTTAAAAATAGGCGTAAACGTATTCATTTAACTTGTCGCTTATTGAAGCAACCGAGATATTATTAATTTTAATAGTCATATAATATACTTTAAAACTTATTATTTTCCAAGCCCGAATAACCTAAAAACTGTAGAAATACGGAAAAATCTACTTAAAAATAGGCGTAAACGTATTCATTTAACTTGTCGCTGATTGAAGCAACCGAGATATTATTAATTTTAATAGTCATATAATATACTTTAAAACTTATTATTTTCCCTGCCCGAATAACCTAAAAACTGAAGAAAAACGAAAAATTCCACTTAGAAATATGCGTAAAACGTATTCATTTAACTTGTCGCTGATTGCAAAAATCGAGATATTATTAATTTTAATAATCATATAATGTACTTTAAAACTAATGATTTTCTCAGTTCGTATAACCTAGAAACAGAAGAAATGAGGAAAAATTTACTTAAAAATATGCGTAAAACGTATTTATTTAAAATGTCGCTGATTGCAGAAATCGAGATATTAATAATATTAATAATCATATAATGTACTTTAAAACTAATGATATTCTCAGTTCGTATAACCTAGAAACTGCAGAAAAGCGGAAAAATCTACTTTAAAATAGGCGTAAAACGTATTCATTTAACGTGTCGCTGATGAAAGTAACCGAGATATTATTAAATTTAATAGTCATATAATGTACTTTAAAACTAATGATTTTCTCAGTTCGTATAACCTAGAAACAGAAGAAATGAGGAAAAATTTACTTAAAAATATGCGTAAGACGTATTCATTTAACTTGTCGCTGATTGCAGAAATCGAGATATTATTAATATTAATAATCATATAATATACTTTAAAACTAATTATTTTCCAAGCCCGAATAACCTAAAAACTGAAGAAATACGGAAAAATCTACTTAAAAATAGGCGTAAACGTATTCATTTAACTTGTCGCTGATTGAAGCAACCGAGATATTATTAATTTTAATAGTCATATAATATATTTTAAAACTTATTATTTTCCCTGCCCGAATAATTTACAAAATGAACAAAAATAAAAAAAACTACTTAAAAATAGGCGTAAAACGTATTCATTTAACGTGTCGCTGATGAAAGCAACCGAGATATTATTAATTTTAATAGTCATATAATGTACTTTAAAACTAATGATTTTCTCAGTTCGTATAACCTAGAAACAGAAGAAATGAGGAAAAATTTACTTAAAAATATGCGTAAGACGTATTCATTTAAATTGTCGCTGATTGCAGAAATGGAGATATTAATAATATTAATAATCATATAATGTACTTTAAAACTAATGATATTCTCAGTTCGTACAACCTAGAAACTGCAGAAAAGCGGAAAAATCTACTTTAAAATAGGCGTAAAACGTATTCATTTAAATTGTCGCTGATTGAAGCAACCGAGATATTATTAATTTTAATAGTCATATAATATACTTTAAAACTTATTATTTTCCCTGCCCGAATAACCTAAAAACTGAAGAAAAACGAAAAATTCCACTTAAAAATATGCGTAAAACGTATTCATTTAACTTGTCGCTGATTGCAAAAATCGAGATATTATTAATTTTAATAATCATATAATGTACTTTAAAACTAATTATTTTCTCAGTTCGTATAACCTAGAAACAGAAGAAATGAGGAAAAATTTACTTAAAAATATGCGTAAAACGTATTCATTTAAAATGTCGCTGATTGCAGAAATCGAGATATTAATAATATTAATAATCATATAATGTACATTAAAACTAATGCTATTCTCAGTTCGTATAACCTAGAAACTGCAGAAAAGCGGAAAAATCTACTTTAAAATAGGCGTAAAACGTATTCATTTAACGTGTCGCTGATGAAAGCAACCGAGATATTATTAATTTTAATAGTCATATAATGTACTTTAAAACTAATGATTTTTTCAGTTCGTATAACCTAGAAACAGAAGAAATGAGGAAAAATTTACTTAAAAATATGCGTAAAACGTATTCATTTAACTTGTCGCTCATTGCAGAAATCGAGATATTAATAATATTAATAATCATATAATGTACTTTAAAACTAATGATATTCTCAGTTCGTATAACCTAGAAACTGCAGAAAAGCGGAAAAATCTACTTTAAAATAGGCGTAAAACGTATTCATTTAAATTGTCGCTGATTGAAGCAACCGAGATATTATTAATTTTAATAGTCATATAACATACTTTAAAACTTATTTTTTTCCCTGCCCAAAAAACCTACAAAATGAACAAAAATGGAAAAATCTACTTAAAAATAGGCGTAAACGTATTCATTTAACTTATCGCTGATTGCAGAAATCGAGATATTATTAATTTTAATAATCATATAATGTACTTTAAAACTAATGATTTTCTTAGTTCGTATAACCTAGAAACTGAAGAAAAGCGGAAAAATCTACTTTAAAATAGGCGTAAAACGTATTCATTTAACTTGACGCTGATGGAAGCAGCCGAGATATTATTCATTTTAATAGTCATATAATATACTTTGAAACTAATTATTTTCCCTGCCCAAATAACCTACAAAATGAACAAAAATGGAAAAATCTACTTAAAAATAGGCGTAAACGTATTCATTTAAATTGTCGCTGATTGAAGCAACCGAGATATTATTAATTTTAATAGTCATATAATATACTTTAAAACTTATTATTTTCCAAGCCCGAATAACCTAAAAACTGAAGAAAAACGAAAAATTCCACTTAAAAATATGCGTAAAACGTATTCATTTAACTTGTCGCTGATTGCAAAAATCGAGATATTATTAATTTTAATAATCATATAATGTACTTTAAAACTAATGATTTTCTCAGTTCGTATAACCTAGAAACAGAAGAAATGAGGAAAAATTTACTTAAAAATATGCGTAAAACGTATTCATTTAAAATGTCGCTGATTGCAGAAATCGAGATATTAATAATATTAATAATCATATAATGTACTTTAAAACTAATGATATTCTCAGTTCGTATAACCTAGAAACTGCAGAAAAGCGGAAAAATCTACTTTAAAATGGGCGTAAAACGTATTCATTTAACGTGTCGCTGATGAAAGCAACCGAGATATTATTAATTTTAATAGTCATATAATGTACTTTAAAACTAATGATTTTCTCAGTTCGTATAACCTAGAAACAGAAGAAATGAGGAAAAATTTACTTAAAAATATGCGTAAAACGTATTCATTTAACTTGTCGCTCATTGCAGAAATCGAGATATTAATAATATTAATAATCATATAATGTACTTTAAAACTAATGATATTCTCAGTTCGTATAACCTAGAAACTGAAGAAAAGCGGAAAAATCTACTTTAAAATAGGCGTAAAACGTATTCATTTAAATTGTCGCTGATTGAAGCAACCGAGATATTATTAATTTTAAAAGTCATATAACATACTTTAAAACTTATTTTTTTCCCTGCCCAAATAACCTACAAAATAAACAAAAATAAAAAAATCTACTTAAAAATAGTCGTAAACGTTTTCATTTAATTTGTCGCTGATTGCAGAAATAAAGATATTATTAATTTTAATAATTATATAATGTACTTTAAAACTAATCATTTTCTCAGTTCGTATAACCTAGAAACAGAAGAAATGAGAAAAAATTTACTTAAAAATATGCGTAAAACGTATTCATTTAAAATGTCGCTGATTGCAGAAATCGAGATATTAATAATAATAATAATCATATAATGTACTTTAAAACTAATGATATTCTCAGTTCGTATAACCTAGAAACTGCAGAAAAGCGGAAAAATCTACTTTAAAATAGGCGTAAAACGTATTCATTTAACGTGTCGCTGATGAAAGTAACCGAGATATTATTAATTTTAATAGTCATATAATGTACTTTAAAACTAATGATTTTCTCAGTTCGTATAACCTAGAAACAGAAGAAATGAGGAAAAATTTACTTAAAAATATGCGTAAGACGTATTCATTTAACTTGTCGCTGATTGCAGAAATCGATATATTATTAATATTAATAATCATATAATATACTTTAAAACTAATTATTTTCCAAGTCCGAATAACCTAAAAACTGAAGAAATACGGAAAAATCTACTTAAAAATAGGCGTAAACGTATTCATTTAACTTGTCGCTGATTGAAGCAACCGAGATATTATTAATTTTAATAGTCATATAATATATTTTAAAACTTATTATTTTCCCTGCCCGAATAACCTACAAAATGAACAAAAATAAAAAAATCTACTTAAAAATAGGCGTAAAACGTATTCATTTAACGTGTCGCTGATTGAAGCAACCGAGATATTATTAATTTTAATAGACATATAATATACTGTGAAACTAATTATTTTCCAAGCCCGAATAACCTAAAAACTGAAGAAAATAGGAAAATTCCACTAAAAAATATGGGTAAAACGTATTCATTTAACTTGTCGCTGATTGCAGAAATCGAGCTATAATTAATTTTAATAATCATATAATGTACTTTAAAACTAATTATTTTCTCAGTTCGTATAACCTAGAAACTGAAGAAAAGCGGAAAAATCTACTTTAAAATAGGCGTAAAACGTATTCATTTAACTTGACGCTGATGGAAGCAACCGAGATATTATTCATTTTAATAGTCATATAATATACTTTGAAACTAATTATTTTCCTTGCCCGAATAACCTAAAACTGAAGAAATACGGAGAAATCTACTTAAAAATAGGCGTAAACGTATTCATTTAAATTGTCGCTGATTGAAGCAACCGAGATATTATTAATTTTAATAGTCATACAATATACTTTAAAACTTATTATTTTCCCTGCCCAAATAACCTACAAAATGAACAAAAATGGAAAAATCTACTTAAAAATAGGCGTAAACGTATTTTTTAACTTATCGCTGATTGCAGAAATCGAGATATTATTAATTTTAATAATCATATAATGTACTTTAAAACTAATGATATTCTCAGTTCGTATAACCTAGAAACTGTAGAAAAGCGGAAAAATCTACTTTAAAATAGGCGTAAAACGTATTCATTTAACTTGACGCTGATGGAAGCAACCGAGATATTATTCATTTTAATAGTCATATAATATACTTTGAAACTAATTATTTTCCTTGCCCGAATAACCTAAAACTGAAGAAATACGGAAAAATCTACTTAAAAATAGGCGTAAACGTATTCATTTAAATTGTCGTTGATTGAAGCAACCGAGATATTATTAATTTTAATAGTCATACAATATACTTTAAAACTTATTATTTTCCCTGCCCAAATAACCTACAAAATTAACAAAAATGGAAAAATCTACTTAAAAATAGGCGTAAACGTATTCATTTAACTTTTTGCTGATTGCAGAAATCGAGATATTAATAATATTAATAATCATATAATGTACTTTAAAACTAATGATATTCTCAGTTCGTATAACCTAGAAACTGCAGAAAAGCGGAAAAATCTACTTTAAAATAGGCGTAAAACGTATTCATTTAACGTGTCGCTGATGAAAGTAACCGAGATATTATTAATTTTAATAGTCATATAATGTACTTTAAAACTAATGATTTTCTCAGTTCGTATAACCTAGAAACAGAAGAAATGAGGAAAAATTTACTTAAAAATATGCGTAAGACGTATTCATTTAAATTGTCGCTGATTGCAGAAATCGAGATATTAATAATATTTATAATCATATAATGTACTTTAAAACTAATGATATTCTCAGTTCGTACAACCTAGAAACTGCAGAAAAGCGGAAAAATCTACTTTAAAATAGGCGTAAAACGTATTCATTTAAATTGTCGCTGATTGAAGCAACCGAGATATTATTAATTTTAATAGTCATATAATATACTTTAAAACTTTTTATTTTCCCTGCCCAAATAACCTACAAAATGAGCAAAAATGGAAAAATCTACTTAAAAATAGGCGTAAACGTATTCATTTAACTTATCGCTGATTGCAGAAATAAAGATATTATTAATTTTAATAATCATATAATGTACATTAAAACTAATTATTTTCCCAGCCCGAATAACCTAAAAACTGAAGAAAAAAGGAAAAATCTACTTTAAAATAGCCGTAAAACGTATTCAATTAACTTTTCGCTGATTGCAGAAATCGAGATATTATTATTTTTAATAATCATATAATGTACTTTAAAACTAATTATTTTCTCAGTTCGTATAACCTAAAACTGAAGAAATACGGAAAAATCTACTTTAAAATAGGCGTAAAACGTATTCATTTAACTTGACGCTGATTGCAAAAATCGAGATATTATTAATTTTAATAATCATATAATGTACTTTAAAACTAATGATTTTCTCAGTTCGTATAACCTAGAAACAGAAGAAATGAGGAAAAATTTACTTAAAAATATGCGTAAGACGTATTCATTTAAATTGTCGCTGATTGCAGAAATCGAGATATTAATAATATTTATAATCATATAATGTACTTTAAAACTAATGATATTCTCAGTTCGTACAACCTAGAAACTGCAGAAAAGCGAAAAAATCTACTTTAAAATAGGCGTAAAACGTATTCATTTAAATTGTCGCTGATTGAAGCAACCGAGATATTATTAATTTTAATAGTCATATAATATACTTTAAAACTTTTTATTTTCCCTGCCCAAATAACCTACAAAATGAACAAAATGGAAAAATCTACTTAAAAATAGGCGTAAACGTATTCATTTAACTTGTCGCTGATTGCAGAAATCGAGATATTAATAATATTAATAATCATATAATGTACTTTAAAACTAATGATTTTCTCAGTTCGTATAACCTAGAAACAGAAGAAATGAGAAAAAATTTACTTAAAAATATGCGTAAAACGTATTCATTTAAAATGTCGCTGATTGCAGAAATCGAGATATTAATAATATTAATAATCATATAATGTACTTTAAAACTAATGATATTCTCAGTTCGTATAACCTAGAAACTGCAGAGAAGCGGAAAAATCTTCTTTAAATTAGGCGTAAAACGTATTCATTTAAATTGTCGCTAATTGAAGCAACCGAGATATTATTAATTTTAATAGTCATATAATATACTTTAAAACTTATTATTTTCTCTGCCCAAATAACCTACAAAATGAACAAAAATGGAAAAATCTTCTTAAAAATAGGCGTAATCGTATTCATTTAACTTATCGCTGATTGCAGAAATCGAGATATTATTAATTTTAATAATCATATAATGTACATTAAAACTAATGATTTTCTCAGTTCGTATAACCTAGAAACTGAAGAAAAGCGGAAAAATCTACTTTAAAATAGGCGTAAAACGTATTCATTTAACTTGTCGCTGATGGAAGCAACCGAGATATTATTAATTTTAATAGTCATAATTATAATATACTTTAAAACTAATTATTTTCCCAGCCCGAATAACCTAAAAACTGAAGAAAATGGAAAAATCTACTTAAAAATAGGCGTAAACGTATTCATTTAACTTGTCGCTGATGGAAGCAACCGAGATATTATTAATTTTAATAGTCATAATTATAATATAGTTTAAAACTAATGATTTTCTCAGTTCGTATAACCTAGAAACTGAAGAAAAGCGGAAAAATCTACTTTAAAATAGGCGTAAAACGTATTCATTTAACTTGTCGCTGATGGAAGCAACCGAGATATTATTAATTTTAATAGTCATAATTATAATATACTTTAAAACTAATGATTTTCTCAGTTCGTATAACCTAGAAACTGAAGAAAAGCGGAAAAATCTACTTTAAAATAGGCGTAAAACGTATTCATTTAACTTGTCGCTGATGGAAGCAACCGAGATATTATTAATTTTAATAGTCATAATTATAATATACTTTAAAACTAATTATTTCCCCAGCCCGAATAACCTAAAAACTGAAGAAAACAGGAAAAATCTACTTTAAAATAGCCGTAAAACGTATTCATTTAACTTTTCGCTGATTGCAGAAATCGAGATATTATTATTTTTAATAATCATATAATGTACTTTAAAACTAATTATTTTCTCAGTTCGTATAACCTAAAACTGAAGAAATACGGAAAAATCTACTTTAAAATAGGCGTAAAACGTATTCATTTAACTTGACGCTGATGGAAGCAACCGAGATATTATTCATTTTAATAGTCATATAATATACTTTAAAACTTATTATTTTCCAAGCCCGAATAACCTAAAAACTGAAGAAATACGGAAAAATCTACTTAAAAATAGGCGTAAACGTATTCATTTTACTTGTCGCTGATTGAAGCAACCGAGATATTATTAATTTTGATAGTCATATAATATACTTTAAATCTTATTATTTTCCCTGCCCGAATAACCTAAAAACTGAAGAAAAACGAAAAATTCCACTTAAAAATATGCGTAAAACGTATTCATTTAACTTGTCGCTGATTGCAAAAATCGAGATATTATTAATTTTAATAGTCATATAATGTACTTTAAAACTAATGATTTTCTCAGTTCGTATAACCTAGAAACAGAAGAAACGAGGAAAAATTTACTTAAAAATATGCGTAAGACGTATTCATTTAAATTGTCGCTGATTGCAGAAATCGAGATATTAATAATATTTAAAATCATATAATATACTTTAAAACTAATGATATTCTCAGTTCGTAAAACCTAGAAACTGCAGAAAAGCGGAAAAATCTACTTTAAAGTAGGCGTAAAACGTATTCATTTAAATTGTCGCTGATTGAAGCAACCGAGATATTATTAATTTTAATAGTCATATAATATACTTTAAAAATTTTTATTTTCCCTGCCCAAATAACCTACAAAATGAACAAAAATGGAAAAATCTACTTAAAAATAGGCGTAAACGTTTTCATTTAACTTGTCGCTGATTGCAGAAATAAAGATATTATTAATTTTAATAATCATATAATGTACTTTAAAACTAATGATATTCTCAGTTCGTATAACCTAGAAACTGCAGAAAAGCGGAAAAATCTACTTTAAAATAGGCGTAAAACGTATTCATTTAAATTGTCGCTGATTGAAGCAACCGAGATATTATTAATTTTAATAGTCATATAATAGACTTTAAAACTTTTTATTTTCCCTGCCCAAATAACCTACAAAATGAACAAAAATGGAAAAATCTACTTAAAAATAGGCGTAAACGTTTTCACTTAACTTGTCGCTGATTGCAGAAATAAAGATATTATTAATTTTAATAATCATATAATGTACTTTAAAACTAATGATTTTTTCAGTTCGTATAACCTAGAAACAGAAGAAATGAGGAAAAATTTACTTAAAAATATGCGTAAAACGTATTCATTTAAAATGTCGCTGATTGCAGAAATCGAGATATTAATAATATTTATAATCATATAATGTACTTTAAAACTAATGATATTCTCAGTTCGTATAACCTAGAAACTGCAGAAAAGCGGAAAAATCTACTTTAAAATAGGCGTAAAACGTATTCATTTAACGTGTCGCTGATGAAAGCAACCGAGATATTATTAATTTTAATAGTCATATAATGTACTTTAAAACTAATGATTTTCTCAGTTCGTATAACCTAGAAACAGAAGTAATGAGGAAAAATTTACTTAAAAATATGCGTAAAACGTATTCATTTAACTTGTCGCTCATTGCAGAAATAAAGATATTATTAATTTTAATAATCATATAATGTACTTTAAAACTAATGATATTCTCAGTTCGTATAACCTAGAAACTGCAGAAAAGCGGAAAAATCTACTTTAAAATAGGCGTAAAACGTATTCATTTAACGTGTCGCTGATGAAAGTAACCGAGATATTATTAATTTTAATAGTCATATAATGTACTTTAAAACTAATGATTTTCTCAGTTCGTATAACCTAGAAACAGAAGAAATGAGGAAAAATTTACTTAAAAATATGCGTAAGACGTATTCATTTAAATTGTCGCTGATTGCAGAAATCGAGATATTAATAATATTTATAATCATATAATGTACTTTAAAACTAATGATATTCTCAGTTCGTACAACCTAGAAACTGCAGAAAAGCGGAAAAATCTACTTTAAAATAGGCGTAAAACGTTTTCATTTAAATTGTCGCTGATTGAAGCAACCGAGATATTATTAATTTTAATAGTCATATAATATACTTTAAACATTTTTATTTTCCCTGCCCAAATAACCTACAAAATGAGCAAAAATGGAAAAATCTACTTAAAAATAGGCGTAAACGTATTCATTTAACTTATCGCTGATTGCAGAAATAAAGATATTATTAATTTTAATAATCATATAATGTACTTCAAAACTAATGATTTTCTCAGTTCGTATAACCTAGAAACAAAAGAAATGAGAAAAAATTTACTTAAAAATATGCGTAAAACGTATTCATTTAAAATGTCGCTGATTGCAGAAATCGAGATATTATTAATTTTAATAATCATATAATGTACTTTAAAACTAATGATTTTCTCAGTTCGTATAACCTAGAAACTGAAGAAAAGCGGAAAAATCTACTTTAAAATAGGCGTAAAACGTATTCATTTAAATTTTCGCTGATGGAAGCAACCGAGATATTATTAATTTTAATAGTCATATAATATACTTTAAAACTAATTATTTTCCCAGCCCGAATAACCTGAAACTGAAGAAATACGGAAAAATCTACTTAAAAATAGGCGTAAACGTATTCATTTAACTTGTCGCTGATTGCAGAAATCGAGATATTATTAATTTTAATAATCATATAATGTACTTTAAAACTAATGATTTTCTCAGTTCGTATAACCTAGAAACTGAAGAAAAACGGAAAAATCTACTTTAAAATAGGCGTAAAACGTATTCATTTAAATTGTCGCTGATTGAAGCAACCGAGATATTATTAATTTTAATAGTCATATAATATACTTTAAAACTAATTATTTTTCCAGCCCGAATAACCTAAAAACTGAAGAAAAGCGGAAAAATCTACTTCAAAATAGCCGTAAAACGTATTCATTTAACTTTTCGCTGATTGCAGAAATCGAGATATTATTATTTTTAATAATCATATAATGTACTTTAAAACTAATGATTTTCTCAGTTCGTATAACCTAGAAACTGAAGAAAAGCGGAAAAATCTACTTTAAAATAGGCGTAAAACGTATTCATTTAAATTGTCGCTGATTGAAGCAACCGAGATATTATTAATTTTAATAGTCATATAATATACTTTGAAACTAATTATTTTCCAAGCCCGAATAACCTAAAAACTGAAGAAAATGGGAAAATCTACTTAAAAATAGGCGTAAACGTATTCATTTAACTTGTCGCTGATTGAAGCAACCGAGATATTATTAATTTAAATAGTCATATAATATACTTTAAAACTTATTATTTTCCCAGCCCGAATAACCTAAAAACTGAAGAAAAAAGGAAAATTCCACTAAAAAATATGCGTAAAACGTATTCATTTAACTTGTCGCTGATTGCAGAAATCGAGATATTATTAATTTTAATAATCATATAATGTACTTTAAAACTTATTATTTTCCCTGTCCGAATAACCTACAAAATGAACAAAAATAAAAAAATCTACTTAAAAATAGGCGTAAACGTTTTCATTTAACTTGTCGCTGATTGCAGAAATCGAGATATTAATAATATTAATAATCATATAATGTACTTTAAAACTAATGATATTCTCAGTTCGTATAACCTAGAAACTGCAGAAAAGCGGAAAAATCTACTTTAAAATAGGCGTAAAACGTATTCATTTAACGTGTCGCTGATGAAAGTAACCGAGATATTATTAATTTTAATAGTCATATAATGTACTTTAAAACTAATGATTTTCTCAGTTCGTATAACCTAGACACAGAAGAAATGAGGAAAAATTTACTTAAAAAAATGCGTAAGACGTATTCATTTAAATTGTCGCTGATTGCAGAAATCGAGATATTAATAATATTTATAATCATATAATGTACTTTAAAACTAATGATATTCTCAGTTCGTACAACCTAGAAACTGCAGAAAAGCGGAAAAATCTACTTTAAAATAGGCGTAAAACGTAATCATTTAAATTGTCGCTGATTGAAGCAACCGAGATATTATTAATTTTAATAGTCATATAATATACTTTAAAATTTATTATTTTCCCAGCCCGAATAACCTAAGAACTGAAGAAAAAAGGAAAAATCTACTTTAAAATAGCCGAAAAACGTATTCATTTAACTTGTCGCTGATTGCAGAAATCGAGATATTATTAATTTTATTAATCATATAATGTACTTTAAAACTAATGATTTTCTCAGTTCGTATAACCTAGAAACTAAAGAAAAGCGAAAAAATCTACTTTAAAATAGGCGTAAAACGTATTCATTTAAATTGTCGCTGATTAAAGCAACCAAAATATTATTAATTTTAATAATCATATAATGTTCTTTAAAACTAATGATTTTATCAGTTCCTATAACCTAGAAACTGAAGAAAAGCGGAAAAATCTACTTTAAAATAGGCGTAAAACGTATTCATTTAAATGGTCGCTGATTGAAGCAACCGAGATATTATTAAATTTAATAGTAATATAATATACTTTAAAACTAATTATTTTCCCAGCCCGAATAACCTAAAAACTGAAGAAAAAAGGAAAAATCTACTTTAAAATAGGCGTAAAACGTATTCATTTAAATTGTCGCTGATTGAAGCAACCGAGATATTATTAATTTTAATAGTCATATAATATACTTTGAAACTAATTATTTTCCAAGCCCGAATAACCTAAAAACTGAAGAAGAAAGGAAAATTCCACTAAAAAATATGCGTAAAACGTATTCATTTAACTTGTCGCTGATTGCAGAAATCGAGATAGTATTAATTTTAATAATCATATAATGTACTTTAAAACTTATGATTTTCTCAGTTCGTATAACCTAGAAACTGAAGAAAAACGGAAAAATCTACTTTAAAATAGGCGTAAAACGTATTCATTTTAATTGTTGCTGATTGAAGCAACCGAGATATTATTAATTTTAATAGTCATATAATATACTTTTAAACTAATTATTTTCCAAGCCCGAATAACCTAAAAACTGAAGAAAAAAGGAAAAATCTACTTTAAAATAGGCGTAAATCGTATTTATTTAAATTGTCGCTGATAAAAGCAACCGAGATATTATTAAATTTAATAGTCATATAATATACTTTAAAACTAATAATTTTCCCAGACCGAATAACCTAAAAACTGAAGAAAAAAGGAAAAATCTACTTTAAAATAGCCGTAAAACGTAATCATTTAACTTTTCGCTGATTGCAGAAATCGAGATATTATTATTTTTAATAATCATATAATGTACTTTAAAACTAATGATTTTCTCAGTTCGTATAACCTAGAAACTAAAGAAAAGCGGAAAAATCTACTTTAAAATAGGCGTAAAACGTATTCATTTAAATTGTCGCTGATTGAAGCAACCGAGATAGTATTAATTTTAATAATCATATAATGTACTTTAAAACTAATGATTTTCTCAGTTCGTATAACCTAGAAACTGAAGAAAAGCGGAAAAATCTACTTTAAAATAGGCGTAAACGTATTCATTTAACTTGTCGCTGATTGCAGAAATCGAGATTTTATTAATTTTAATAATCATATAATGTACTTTAAAACTAATGATTTTCTCAGTTCCTATAACCTAGAAACTGAAGAAAAGCGGAAAAATCTACTTTAAAATAGGCGTAAAACGTATTCATTTAACTTGTCGCTGACTGAAGCAACCGAGATATTATTAAATTTAATAGTCATATAATATAGTTTAAAACTAATTATTTTTCAAGCCCGAATAACCTAAAAACTGAAGAAATACGGAAAAATCTACTTAAAAATAGGCGTAAACGTATTTATTTAACTTTTCGCTGATTGAAGCAACCGAGATAGTATTAATTTTAATAATCATATAATGTACTTTAAAACTAATGATTTTCTCAGTTCGTATAACCTAGAAACTGAAGAAAAACGGAAAAATCTACTTTAAAATGGGCGAAAAACGTATTCATTTAAATTGACGCTGATTGAAGCAACCGAGATATTATTAATTTTAATAGTCATATATTATACTTTAAAACTAATTATTTTTCCAGCCCGAATAACCTAAAACCTGAAGAAAAGCGGAAAAACCTACTTCAAAATAGCCGAAAAACGTATTCATTTAACTTGTCGCTGATTGAAGCATCCGAGATATTATTAAATTTAATAGTCATATAATATACTTTAAAACTAATTATTTTCCCAGCCCGAATAACCTAAAAACTGAAGAAAAAAGGAAAAATCTACTTTAAAATAGCCGTAAAACGTAATCATTTAACTTTTCGCTGATTGCAGAAATCGAGATATTATTATTTTTAATAATCATATAATGTACTTTAAAACTAATGATTTTCTCAGTTCGTATAACCTAGAAACTAAAGAAAAGCGGAAAAATCTACTTTAAAATAGGCGTAAAACGTATTCATTTAAATTGTCGCTGATTGAAGCAACCGAGATATTATTAATTTTAATAGTCATATAATATACTTTAAAACTTATTATTTTCCCAGCCCGAATAACCTAAGAACTGAAGAAAAAAGGAAAAATCTACTTTAAAATAGCCGAAAAACGTATTCATTTAACTTGTCGCTGATTGCAGAAATCGAGATATTATTAATTTTATTAATCATATAATGTACTTTAAAACTAATGATTTTCTCAGTTCGTATAACCTAGAAACTGAAGAAAAGCGAAAAAATCTACTTTAAAATAGGCGTAAAACGTATTCATTTAAATTGTCGCTGATTAAAGCAACCGAGATATTATTAATTTTAATAATCATATAATGTTCTTTAAAACTAATGATTTTCTCAGTTCGTATAACCTAGAAACTAAAGAAAAGCGGAAAAATCTACTTTAAAATAGGCGTAAAACGTATTCATTTAAATTGTCGCTGATTGAAGCAACCGAGATATTATTAAATTTAATAGTAATATAATATACTTTAAAACTAATTATTTTCCCAGCCCGAATAACCTAAAAACTGAAGAAAAAAGGAAAAATCTACTTTAAAATAGGCGTAAAACGTATTCATTTAAATTGTCGCTGATTGAAGCAACCGAGATATTATTAATTTTAATAGTCATATAATAAACTTTGAAACTAATTATTTTCCAAGCCCGAATAACCTAAAAACTGAAGAAGAAAGGAAAATTCCACTAAAAAATATGCGTAAAACGTATTCATTTAACTTGTCGCTGATTGCAGAAATCGAGATAGTATTAATTTTAATAATCATATAATGTACTTTAAAACTAATGATTTTCTCAGTTCGTATAACCTAGAAACTGAAGAAAAACGGAAAAATCTACTTTAAAATAGGCGAAAAACGTATTCATTTAAATTGTCGCTGATTGAAACAACCGAGATAGTATTAATTTTAATAATCATATAATGTACTTTAAAACTAATGATTTTCTCAGTTCGTATAACCTAGAAACTGAAGAATAACGGAAAAATCTACTTTAAAATAGGCGTAAAACGTATTCATTTAAATTGTCGCTGATTGAAGCAACCGAGATATTATTAATTTTAATAGTCATATAATATACTTTAAAACTAATTATTTTTCCAGCCCGAATAACCTAAAAACTGAAGAAAAGCGGAAAAATCTACTTCAAAATAGCCGAAAAACGTATTCATTTAACTTGTCGCTGATTGAAGCAACCGAGATATTATTAAATTTAATAGTCATATAATATACTTTAAAACTAATTATTTTCCCAGCCCGAATAACCTAAAAACTGAAGAAAAAAGGAAAAATCTACTTTAAAATAGCCGTAAAACGTAATCATTTAACTTTTCGCTGATTGCAGAAATCGAGATATTATTATTTTTAATAATCATATAATGTACTTTAAAACTAATGATTTTCTCAGTTCGTATAACCTAGAAACTAAAGAAAAGCGGAAAAATCTACTTTAAAATAGGCGTAAAACGTATTCATTTAAATTGTCGCTGATTGAAGCAACCGAGATAGTATTAATTTTAATAATCATATAATGTACTTTAAAACTAATGATTTTCTCAGTTCGTATAACCTAGAAACTGAAGAATAACGGAAAAATCTACTTTAAAATAGGCGTAAAACGTATTCATTTAAATTGTCGCTGATTGAAGCAACCGAGATATTATTAATTTTAATAGTCATATAATATACTTTAAAACTAATTATTTTTCCAGCCCGAATAACCTAAAAACTGAAGAAAAGCGGAAAAATCTACTTCAAAATAGCCGAAAAACGTATTCATTTAACTTGTCGCTGATTGAAGCAACCGAGATATTATTAAATTTAATAGTCATATAATATACTTTAAAACTTATTATTTTCCAAGCCCGAATAACCTAAAAACTGAAGAAATACGGAAAAATCTACTTCAAAATAGCCGAAAAACGTATTCATTTAACTTGTC